>JACAXG010000365.1:75642-90394 GCA_018881555.1 Amblyornis subalaris
CGATGATTTCCACCCATTCCAGCTCGGAAAAGAATGAGGAGAGAGGGGAAATGTCAGCCAAGGTCTCTCCCAACCCAAGCCATCCGATGATCCCATGACTCGGCGCTTGTACCAAGCTTGGGATGGAGAAGCACAACAACTCTTCCCTCCACCCCCACGGAGTCTCCCAGGTCCGAGGCTCGATGATTCCCACCCATTCCAGCTTGGAAAAGAACAAGGAGAGAGGGGAAATTCAACCAAGRTCCCTTCCAACCCTTCCAACCCCAACCATCCKGTGATTCCGCGATTTGACGCGAGCGCGGGATGGAGAAGAGAGACTCCACAGCTCTTCCTTCCACTCCATCGATTCCAGGTGGGATCTCCCCTGAGCTGGCAGAGGGGCGGAATTCCCCCCTCTCCTGCCCACGCTGTGGGATGATCCCAGGACACCACGAGATTCCAGGTGCCAGAGCACAGGGATGGCTCCTGTGGGGYTTCTCAYCCAYCAACACYCCCARTTCCTTCTCCCCACAGCTTTCCCCCCCAATCCGTGTTTTCCTCGGATTGCCCTGACCCCCCTCACTCAGAAACACAACAAAAGGGGGTTTTCGGGATCATCCRGCAGCAAAGGGAGCTTAGGAATTCCAAAGAGGATTAAAAGAAGCCRTAATCCCAAGGAACAGAGAATTTAAGTGATTTTCCCCCAAACACTGAGCTTGTC
The DNA here is from genome assembly GCA_018881555.1 of Amblyornis subalaris. Classification (NCBI taxonomy): domain Eukaryota; kingdom Metazoa; phylum Chordata; class Aves; order Passeriformes; family Ptilonorhynchidae; genus Amblyornis; species Amblyornis subalaris. The sequence continues at coordinate 76,343 of JACAXG010000365.1, forward strand.
ACCTCCGGTTAATCCAGGGGGTACCCGAGAAATTCCAAGTCTTATCTAAATCCATCATCTTTTTGCGTGGATTTATGTAAAAAAATGGAAGGAATTAAATACAATTATTTGGGATTTATCCTCCTCGCCATTTCCAAGGCTTTTAAGGGAGGCCTAGAAATAGATAAGGAGGAATCAAACCCTAAGTGAGGCTTATCAAGGTGGGGACCTTAAACCTGACACATTCCAGGGAGTCAGAAAACGATGGATCGCRTGGATCACATCCYGRCGCCTTYWCCYGGGAGTGAACCCCTGGTGGCTCTTCAGGAATTCCCAATTTGCAAGGACAAAAGTCCCTGGAGGGAGGTCCCAGGTGACATCCTGGCCYCGAGCCCTCGGCTGGTCCTGCTCGTTTTCCAACTGGATTTAAACCGCTGGATTGGAAAAAGAATGGAATTTTCAGGTTGCGGGTTCCCACCTTGGAATAGAGAGGAAAATCCAGAATTCGGCTTTTCCCTGYGGAACAGGGACTAAAAGCACTCGGGGGGGAGTCGATCCTAAATCACGGCTTGATTTATCCCACAAAACTTGGAWCCAATCCAGCACAGAACGGCAACTGGGAGCCACTTCCGGCTTTGGAAAATGGGATCATCCATGGGACAAGAGTTGGCCAAGGTGGCCAATGGCACCAGGCTTGTCCCAGCCCAGGGCAGGTTTGGGATTCCCAGGATATTGAGGGGCTGGAGCGTGTCCAGGGAAGAGAATGGGATGCCCTTCCAAGCAAAACCATTCCACGTTTTTGTGAGGAGCAATTCAAATTCCCACTTGGAGGCTCCCAAGGTTTTGGAGACCTYGGAAGCAGCACTCGGGGTGCTCTGCTCCCCAAATCTCCCACTCCCAGGTGATCCCTTTGGTTCACCCCAAAATATCCAAGAGATCCAAGAACCGAACACGTCCAAGAACCCAAATCCCCCMCTTAGTGCAAAATCCCGCGGAGAGGAGAATTCCCATCTTATTTCCGCACTTAAAGCGCATTTAAAACCTCCAAAACTCCACAAAAATTTAAATTAATCATGGAATTCTTAAATGTTTTGGGATGAAAGGGATTTTTAAAGCTCATCCATTCCAACCCTGTTATTTTATTTATTAGGAGCATTCATTATCACTCCCATTATTTCATTTATTATTCCCATTATTTTATTTATTATTCCCATTATTTCATTTATTATTCCCATTATTTTATTTATTATCCACTTGATTATTACGCCTTTAATTCCTGCATCCGTCATTTTATTTATCCTTCATTTTCCCGGAATATTTGACTTCAAATATTATTTTAGCCTCCTGAAAAAAACCACAATTCCTTAATGCCAGACCTTGGAAAGAGCCGAATCCCTGAGTGTCAGCAAGATTCCAGCAGGAACTGGGGGCAGGGAATATCAAAGTCTTCGGGAGCCGGAGCGTTTTTCCGCACCAGCAATTCCGATTTTAGGGAAGCGCGTCATGAACCTGAAAGGTGGGATCGTTCCTGGCTGCTCCTGATGGATGCAGGCAGTGGGAAAAAATCAGGGCAGGCACCCAAAGGAGCGGGGAGAGGTTTTTCCTGCGGCAGCTGGAGCTGCTGGAAAAGCTGGGAGTGGGATGGAGTTAASGAGAAATATTCCAGCTTTTCCCACCGAGGAGGAGTCTCCTGCTCGTGGCGCAGCTGGGGGGTTGTTCAGTGGGAAAAAAAGCATGGAATGAGGGGTGGATCCTCATCCAATCCATGGAGAACAGGAAAACGGCTCCGGTGGTTTCACTGTTTGCTCCGGAGAAGCCGAGCCATGGAATGGCTGTGGTCCCATGCCTCGCCCTGGGATTGTGGGAAATTGAGCGTTCTCTTCCCAAAATTCCAAGGCAACTCTGTGGGATCTTGACTCCAGGCATCCTGCGTCCATCAGGGCACAGAAATGGTCCTTATCACGGAAAATCATGGAATGGTTTGGATGGGAAGGGACCTTCGAGGATCATCCCATTCCAACCCCAACCTTCCATTATCCCAGGCTGCTCCAAGCTCTGTCCAACCTGGCCTGGGACACTTCCAGGGATGGGGAAGACACATTCCATTCCAGGGCCTCACCACCCTCACAGGGAAGAATTCCTTCCCAATATCCCATCTATCCCTGCCCTCTGGCAGTGGGAAGCCATTCCCTGTGTCCTGTCCCTCCATGCCTTATCCCAAGTCCCTCTCCAGCTCTCCTGGAGCCCTTTTAGGCACTGGAAGGGGCTCTGAGCTCTCCCTGGATTCTTCCCTTCTCCAGGCTGGACATTCCCAGCATTCCCAGCCTGGCTCCAGAGCAGAGGAGCTCCAGCCCTTGGAGCATCTCCGTGGCCTCCTCTGGATCTGCTCCAGCAGCTCCACATCCTTCTGCTGTTGGATCCCAGAGCTGGAAGCACATTCCAGGTGGGATCTCACCTGAGCGGGGCAGAGGGGCAGAATTCCCCCTTTTCCTGCTGCCCACGCCGCGGGATGAGCCCGGGACACTGGGAATTCCGGGATGTGAGCACACACAGCCAGGTCACATCCCATTTTTTACCAATCCCTCAGGACAGGAGGGAACTTCAGGCAAAATCAGAGCTCAGGATCCATCCGGATCTCCGGCAGCTCCTTGATCCGCAACTACACAAACACCTGGAGCCGTGCAGTTGGTAAGGATTTGGGAAGAAATCCAGCACGTGACTCCCCGCAATGCCGGGAAGCAGCAATTCCAGGACAGCGGGAAAAATCCAAGCCCTCTGCTCCATCCTGACACGAATCCGTAATTCCGGCGGCGGAGAAAGCGCTGACGAGGCAGGGACCGGACCCGGAAGGCACCTCGGGATAAAATAAACTCCTCCATCAAAACGAATCCATCTTTTCCCGGCCCCAGCGGCTGCTCATTCCCTTCCAATTAAAGGAAAAGAGGGAAAAATCCAGCTCCGGGAGGCAGGAGCCGTCGGCTCCGGGTGTTAACGCGGAGCTGCTTTGATGGAGAAGGGATGTGGCTTCCCGGGAAGGTCAGGGGAAGGTTCAAGGGCTCCGGCGGTGAGGAAACGTCAGCGGGAATATTATGGGATGGCCAGGAGGATCGTGGAATCCTGGAATGGTTTGGAAGGGGCCATAAAGATCATCCATTTCCATGGGAAGGGACACATTCCACTATCCCAGGTTGCTCCGAGCCCTGTCCAGCCTGGCCTTGGGCACTTCCAGGGATGGGCAGCCACAGCTTCTCTTGGAATTCTATTCCAAGGCTTCACCACCCTCACAGGGAAGAATTCCTTCCCAATATCCCACCTAACCCTGCCCTCTGGCAGTGGGAAGCCATTCCCTGTGTCCTGTCCCTCCATCCCTTATCCCAAGTCCCTCTCCAGCTCTCCTGGATCCCCTTTAGGCTCTGGAAGGGGCTCTGAGCTCTCCCTGGATCCTTCCGTTCTCCAGGATTAAAAGGAATTCTATCCTATCCTATCTTATCCTATCCCATCCTATCCTGACCACCCTCTCAGGGAAGAATTCCTTCCCAAAATCCAATCCAAACCTCTCCATCTTTAATCCCAAACCATTCCCCCATTCCCAGTTTCTGTGATAACCTGAACCCTCAACTCCGGGCAAAGCTGATCCTGCTTGGATTGAATTTCCCTGTTTTTGGAGGCATCAGGAATTTACAACGACCCTTCCAATGTCTTCCCCTCAGGTCCTTGCTCCGAGCCTTTCCTTTCCGACCGAGATCCCGGGAATGGACGCAGAAATCCAACCCCGTTTCCCTCTGAGCCCAAAAAACGCACACTCAGCAGTTTTTCCCCCTTGGATTGCCGGGATCAATAAATCCCGAAGAATTTTAGGGGTGGAACACTGGAATTTAAACTCATCCTAATCCGGGTCGGAGTTAATTCCGGCGCCAGGAATGACACTGAGGGATGGGTCAGGCCCCGAGGGGCTCTGAGGCCAAATTAACCTTCAGGAGACAAATYCCAGCTCCTTAAAACCCTCAATCCCAGCACGATCCCGGCCGGAGCGGGATTGGAGCGACCTCATCCTTTAAAAGTCCTTCCCAACCCATCCCATTCGATGTTTCCACGATTCCACGAGGGTTTGATGGATTTACCAGGGTGAAAAATCCGAAAAAACCCAACGGATCCATAGATTGTGTCCGGTTGGAGCAATTCCTCCAAAACATCCACACAAGGAGTTTCGTTTTGTTGGGAAAAGCATTTCCAAAGGGTGATCCAACAGAAAAAAACCTCTGGATGTGGATGGTGGTGAAGAGCTCTGTCCCTGCCTTGCTCCGCGGTTTTTCCCGGCCGGMGATCCCGGGAAGAGGCGCCGGATCCATTCCCGAGCCACGAAATAAATCCATCGTTCCCTGACAAAAAACTGGGCGGAAATCTGGGAGCTGATCCAGCTCCCGTGAGAGCCGGGACGGGAAATGATCCGGGGCTGTGCCGGGAAGTGCAGACATGGGAGAAATTCCAAGGATGGAGAYGCGAATGTGCCTTCATTAGAGCTGTCCCATCCCTTTGGGACAGCCACAGCTTTCCCGGGAATTTCATTCCGGGGCCTCCCCACTCYCRCCGGGAAGAATTCCTTCCCAATATCCCATCTGTCCTCTGGCAGTCCGAAAAATTCCTGCTCTGGAAGATATTTTTGGAGTCCAATTCCAGAGTGATCAACGCCTTGGAAAGAAGAGAAGAAGATGAAACTTCCTGGCACTTCCAGCTTTTTTTTTTCTGGGAATCCAGCGAACGAAAAAAACGTTCTAGGAAGAAAGGGAAGCCTGGAATTCTTTTCCTTCACACCCTCCCGTGGCCGAATTCAGGGATTGGAAGAAATGAGGGAGAGCCAGGAAGCCCAAGCAACTCGTCTGGGAGAAGATGGGAATGATGGGAGAAGCCTGGGAATGACCATTCCCAGTTTAACACCACTGAATCCTTGTGTTTCATGGAACCATGGAATGCTTTGGGTGGGAAGGGACCTTAAGGCTCATCCGGATGTGGGCGGGGACCTTCCCCTRTCCCAAGTTGYTCCAACCCAGCCTGGAACAATTCCAGGGATGGGAATTCCATCCCCACCACTGGAATAAATTCCTTCCTTTTATCCAACTGAATCCTCCCTTTCTTGGTGTCAAATTCCCAACCTCGACACGAGCAGGTCCTTTCTCTTCCCAACATTCCGAGAACTTTGAGGGTCCTTTTCCTGCTGCCTGGCATTTGGGACATTCCTGCTCATCCAGCCGCTCCGGAAGAGGCGGAACGCAGGGACACGACGGATTTGCAACTCCGGGAATGATTTGCACCCCAAATTACACCCCTGGAGTCATTCCCGGATCCGGTTCAACCGGGATAACACTCCCTGGGAAAGCTCCTGGCTGGCCGAGCTCTTCCTCAGCGCTTTTGGGAGCCAATGGGCGGAGGAGGAATTTTTTGGATAGGGATGAATGTCCCRGATTTCTCTGCCCGCTTGGAATTGCAGCTCTTGCTGGCTGCTTTCTGAAGGAATAAATATCTGGAATAAATATCGGGATGAATATGAATATTCTGATCGCTCCGGGAATGGCAGAGGCCTCGGCGCTCGAGCAATGTGGAATTCTCATGGAATTAAGTCTTCCCTAATCGTGGGCAAGCTGTGAGGAAATCCATAGAAAATGAGCGTTTCCATCAGCTGATTCCGCCGGGGAATCAGGGGATGGATCCAAGGGGGAATGTGATGTTCCCCAGGGTTGGATCAGGCACCGTCTCAAGACTCCCAAATTCTACGAAATCCAAACTCCCATCCCTGCTGGAATGCCCCACTTCCACCGGGAATCAAAATCCCTGAGATTTGGGATGAGATTCGCCCCCACGAACCATCCCAGGGAGTCATGGAATGCTTTGGGCGGGAAGGAACCTTCCAGACCATCCACTTCCAACCCCATTCCATGGCTGGGGACACCTTCCGCTATCCCAGGTTGCTCCAAACCTCATCCAACCTCGAACGTTTCATGGGATGGGGCATCCACGACTTCTCTGGGAATTCTATTCCACYGCCCTCACCGGGAAGAATTCCCAAAGGAGCATTAAAAAGGCTATTCCAGACGGATCAAAAGCYGATTCCCATTATTCCTAAAAAGCACCGCGGAGGAGAGGAGCAGGGAATGATTCCGCACTTTTTTTTTTCCCTTTAATTGCTCAGACTCCAGGAAATGTCTTTCCCCAGCTCCCAATTAAAATGTGGAATTCGACAACGCAGCCAAATCCCAGGAACAGGTTCAAAGCAGAATCAGGCAGGATCAAGGAGGACCTTGGCATATTCCGAGGTTAGGAAATCCCCAGGAGCAGGGAAGGATCACCCTGCTCCGCCCCAGGCGTTTTTTCCCCCCTTTTTGGGGGAATTTTTGCCCCGGGAAGCGGAAGGAATCCGCGAGAAACATTCCTGCCCCTCCCAGCTCCCATTTCGCATCCGTGGCTTTGGCATCATCCCRTCCTTTCTGGCCTGGAGGACACACAGGGATAAGACTTCCCAAAAAAAAAAAAAACCCTGGAGGCTTCAAAGAGCAACTTCAGAAGGAGGAGAGGACGGATCCGATTTTTTTTCCCTCTTATCCGGCACATTCGGATGCTCCCGATCCGAACTTCACGGCGTCGGCCGCGCCTTATCTCCCTTCAACTCCAAGGAAAAAAAAAAGGAATCCTGGAAGCTGCCAGGGAGCTGATAACACGAAGMGCCCGGGATGAATCCGCATGAAAGCAGTGAATTCTCTGGGATGAGCCTCTCAAAGGAGCTCCGGAATTTTATCCGGAGGCTTTTGTGATCCGATCTCTCTCCCTACRCCAATTAATCGCTTTCCGGGCTCTCGCCTTTGCAGAGGTCAAGGGCTTGGGAATATCAGGCCTTGGAGAAGTTTGGATTGAAAGGGAAGAGGGCGGCCGAGGACGGAAGGATGGGAATTCTCTTTGCCGAGGGGTGGGAAAAGCAGCAGGACCAGGACGGAGCTGGAAAAGTCACCCAAAAGYGTGGGAGAGGAGCTGGGATGGGAGAGGGAGGGAAAGAGGAGGTGCAGATCCCAGGGAAGAGTCTGGGAGGTGCAGGATACATCCCCTCCGGGATGCTGAGGCAGAATTCCCGAAAAAAACCCCTCCAGGTGTGTTAATTGATAAGAAACTTCYGGAACCGAAGGGATCCTGCAGTTCCCAGAGTGAATCCCACCCATTATCCCAGGAGAAGGATTTTATGCTCAAGTATCCGTGGTTTTTTCCATAAATCCTTAAGCTGTCCATGGTTTCCATCCAAACCAGATCCAAACCAATGGATCCAAATCCCACCAGACCGACCGGCAGGACGTGTTCCATGGATTTTTCCTCTTGGAAAAGGCACGGGGCCGAGGTTGGATTGGGATGGGAAGAGGTGGTTTTCCAACGCGGATCTCTCCCAATTTCCCAGGTGGGGCTGAGGTGGGGTCCCACCCCTCAAATCAGCTCTAATTCGCGTTCCCAAATCCCAAATTTTCAGGCCCGAAATCGGAGCGAGGATTATCCGAGCTGGGATTTGCCAGCGCTGACTCAAATATTCCTCAAAAATCCGGAATAAATTCATCTCGTTCTGCTTTTCCAATGGGAATCTTCCCAGGAAGAGATGATCCGTGGGCTATTCGCGGGAATATGCTCTTTGCCGGATGGAAAGCAGGGAATATCCAGTGGAATGCTTTGAACTCCGAGCCAAAAACCCGGGAACGAGCAACAACCTGTAGCGATCCGAGAAAAACCCGGAGCGAGGGAAGAAAGTCACCCCCCCCCGCCCCCAAAATTCCTGCAGGAAAAGGAATTCTGCCCATCTCAGGTGTCTCCATTTCGTATTCCATGGAAACATCAGGGGCTGGAAATCAAACAGCTCCAGGCTAAAAAAGTCCATAAATTTACTGGCAAGGATGTTCTTTTTCCTTATTCCCACGGAATTCCTGGTGCGGGGATGGATCCCCACCCTGGCTCAGTTAAGCCAGGTCTTATTCCCCATTTTTTCCCTGTTTGCTCCACTTGGATCACCAGGACACAGGGAATGGCTTCGCAGAGGGCAGGAAAAGATGGGATAGTGGGAAGGAATTTTTCCCTGGGAGSGTGGKGAGRSSCTGGGATGGAATTCCCAGAGAATCTGCGGCTGCCCCATCCCTGGAAGCGTCCAAGGCCTGGTTGGAATAACCTGGGATAGGTGAAAGTGTCCGGGGGGACTGGATGGGATTYTCCCTTCCAACCYAACCCATTCCATGATTCCTGAGTTCTCCCTAAGGAAGAGGATTTTAAGGAAAAAAAAATCCAAGTTTGGCTTTTTGGGACCAGCTGGGGGGAGGCAGAGAGGGAGAAGAGCAGGAAAAAATTCCAGGCGCAGCTGCTGAATCCCRACCCTCCTCACCACGTGGCCAAAACACCCTTTCCTTGAATTCCTGGTTTTTTTAACTCCTTGCTTAAGGAAAACCTCACTTCCCTAAATAATTCCAATTCCGCCCAATCCCGAAGAAAAAAAATCCTTAATTTAAAGCTTCAAAAGTGAAGCCTGGATGGACAAAACATCCAAAGTGTGGATGAGGATGGGAAAAATGGGATCCCTAAAATCACCAAGGTCTGAAAGCAGCAGGAAAAGGAGAAAAATTCCGACTAAGCCGCAAAAATCCGCTTTTTTTTTGGGAATTCCAGCAGGATGGGAGCACGGGAGGTCGATATTTTATGGATTTAACGCGGAGAAAATTCAAGTCGAAATATGAAATATCCAACTTCCAGCTGTGGCCGAGTTTGCCTTTCCCGAGATTTCCTGGGATAAACATCACCGGGAAGAAAAAGGGAATATTTAAGAACGGCAGAAAACAAGGAATAATCCCCAAGAAACCCAAGGAAAAAGCAGCACTGAAGAAAAAGCTGGAAAAAGTTGTTTTCCTTGCTAAGCTCAACCCCAAGGGGAGGAAAGGGAAGCTTGGAGCACATCCCATGCTTTCTGAACTCCCAAATATCCGAGGAATGAGGTCGGGAAAAGAGCAGGGAGATCCGAACGGCAAATCCGACCCGGAGAGAGAAACATTCCTGCTCCTCCCAGGCACGGCTCCTCCCTGGGGGGGTCGAATTCCTTGGAAATCCCGAGCCGGGCCTTTGGAATGGCTTTTCCTCGTCCTCGGGAAGCGGCAGCTGCCGGGAGCAGGTGATTCCCAGGCCACCTGTCCYGGCCTTTCCGTCATTGGATTCCCCACCACGGCAGGGTTTGGSATGAGGGAGGAATCCGGAGGGAGGAGGATTTGGGATGACTCATTCCAAGCCCCCGGGATGAACACCAGTCGTTCCCAGGATATCGACTCCGTTCCGGCGTTGCCCTGCGGGGTTTGATCCCTAAAAAAACCTGGGATAACGGGAGCGATCCGTAAGACGAGATGACCTTCCCGAGGTCACCTCCYGATATCCCATATCCTCCCGGTCCTGCTCCGATCGGGAATAAAAATGAGGAAGCAGCTCCCCCCTCCCCTTCCCGACAGCGCCGCCGGGATATTTTTAGGATCGGGAGATAACGCTGGAAAACATCGAGCGCTTCCAAGCTCCGAGACTGGCGCTCCAGACGGAAAATCCCATTTGGGAAAAGAATCCTTCCCCCCCCACCCTCGCCATTCCGAGCGGAGCCACAAAATCCCTCAATCCCTTGCAGGAGGAAAAYGCGGAGTCCAGCACCCCCAAAATCCCTGGATTGTCGCTCTGAAGGAAAACAGGGATGTAAAGCAGAGGGGGAAAGCGAGGGAAGGTTTGTTATCCGCACGGAAAGCGAGCCATATGTTCCGTGGATAGAAATCCCCGGGATAGCGTGACTCGGGCGCGGGATCCGAGGGCTCGGCGCAGTTGGTGCGGAATCTGTCGTTCCGGCTGCCAGGAGCAGGGAAAGGGCTGGAAAAGCAGGATGTTCCCCATCCTCCCCTGCTCCCAAGCCTTCTCCTCGTCCAGGGGAAAAATCGATCCGTGCCTTCCCGCTGGAGCCGTGGGCAGCGGGAAAAGGGGGGAATTCTGCCCCTCGGCCCCGCTCAGGTGAGATCCCACCTGGAATTCTGCTTCCAGATCTGGGATCTGATAGCAGGAGGATGTGGAGCTGCTGGAGAGTCCAGAGGAGGCCACAGAGATGCTCCGAGGGCTGGAGGAGGGAGCCAGGCTGGGAGAGCTGGGAATGTCCAGCCTGGAGAAGGGAAGGATCCAGGGAGAGCTCAGAGCCCCTTCCAGAGCCTAAAGGGGATCCAGGAGAGCTGGAGAGGGACTTGGGATAAGGCATGGAGGGACAGGACACAGGGAATGGCTTCCCAGTGCCAGAGGGCAGGGATAGATGGGCTATTAGGATATTGGGAAGGAATTCTGTAAGAGTGGGAAGGCCCTGGAATGGAATTCCCAGAGAATCTGTGTCTTCCCCATCCCTGGAAGTGTCCAAGGCCAGGTTGGACGAGACCTGGAGCAACCTGGGATAGGGAATGTGTCCCTGGCCACGGATGGAATGGGATGGTCTGGGAGGTCCCTTCCCACCCAAACCATTCCACGATTCCGTGCCGCTGGAATCGAGCACCTGGAATTTGTATCCAGGGCTTGGAGAGCTGCCAACGGATCCATCCTGCAGGAATCCAGTTCCCCCTGGATGCTGCGGGAAAAGCCCTCTAAAAATCCTCCCCGCGGCTCCGAGGGTTCCCACAGGCAGGAAGGAGTTTATTCCAAAGTTTTCAAGGAAGTCGAGCACCAAATCCAGGACTAAACCAATTGATAAACTCCGAGGAAAATGCCGGACAGGCCTAAATATCCTTGAAACTTCCAGACAAAGGAATGCCGGAAATAAATACGAGGTTTTTTTCTTCCCAATCCATGGACTGAACCATGGATATTGAACTTCGGGAATGAAATCAGGGATTCCAAGAAAGAACATTCCACCTAAAAAAATTCCCCCTTTCCACCCAAACCACGCGAGGAACCCGAACGCTTCCACGTTCTGCCACTCCTCGGAACGCGCATTCCGAAAGGAATTCCCAAAGAGCCAAACCTCATCCCGAAGCCAATCGCGGGAGAGTGACTTGGCAGGTGTGGGAGCATCTGCCGCTTCCGGAGGCTCCTCTGGCAGGAGCGGCGGATTCCGGAGGCTCACGCCCGTCGGATACTCCTCAAAACTCGGCCTGGATGGTCGGCGAGGATGAGGAAGGCTCCTTCCCGCGAAAAATCTTGGATATTTGTCCTTCCCGGAGTTCCCAGGGAAAAGGAAAGTGCAGAATCCCAACCGGAGCGAGAAAAGGAGGAAAAAAATGCAGGATGAGGACCCAGCGAGTTTTCTGGAATTAGGGAAAGGAGCAGCTTTCCCAAAAATCCAAAATAATCCTTCCAGGAGAGCCAGAACAACCCCCCCTTCCCTTCCCAAAGTTTCAGTCCTTATTCCAGACGGGAAATGGGAAATTGCGGTTTCCCAATTCYGGCTTTCCCTGTTTTTATCATATTTTAGGATGGAGCTGGAGATCACCTGGGCCCAGGAAACTTGGAATTCTCCCACTCAGGGTCCAAATTCCTCGATCTCCAAGCACGGATGCCTCCCCACCATTCCTGGTGGCCAAAAACCTGGAAAATGACCCACGGGAGACCCCTCCACGGAAAAATCCCGGTTTTCCCTTCCCTCCCACCCATTTAGGGTGGAAAGGCCGCTTGGATCCACTCCCGGCCTCTTTTCCGGGCTGGAGGAGCTCGTTAAGCTCCCTCTCGGAATCCGCCGCGGATCCATCTGGAAGAGGCTCTCCCCCACTCCAATTATCCGACGGCCGGGATGACATTCCGGGAATGATCAGGCGCCATCTGTTCGGCTCCGCCGGCGCAGGGGCAGAGCTCCGGCAGCAATTCCCAGAGCCCGGGCCCRGCTGCTCCTCCCGGAATCCGGGAGAGATCCCGGCGATCCGACCTTTCCAYGCGGAACCGGCAGGCCCGCAGGGATCTCAGCTATCCAAAGGTATCCAGGCGTGGTTGTGTTATCCCAGCCTGCTCCAGCAGGGAGAAAAGGAGGAAAAATCCATYGGGAAGGCTCCCAGATTCTGCTGACACGCTCCACGCTCCCGCGCTTTGGTCTTCATTCCCGTTTTTCCGAGTTTTTTGCAGGCAGGAATCCCACTTGGAGGGTTAGGGCTGTTCCCGGGCTGTCTCCGGCCTGGAAAAATTTGGCTTCATCCCTCGCATTCCTCGTCCCTTCTCCGGTGCTTCCGGTGGCGTCTGGGTGGGCCAACGGGAAAAAAGGGAGCCCTGCCACGGGCACGACTGCCAAGGAATGTGGGAGGTGGGATAAGCTCATCCTGAACCTCACAGGGAGTCATGGAATGGTTTGGGCCGGAAGGGATCTCATTCCACACCTCCCACTATCCCAGGTTGCTCCAAGCCCCATCCAACCTGGTCTGGGACACTTCCAGGGATGGGGCAGCCACAGATTCTCTGGGAATTCCATGCCAGGGCCTCACCACCCTCACAGGGAAGAATTCCTTCCCAATATCCCACCTAACCCTGCCCTCTGGCAGTGGGAAGCCATTYCCTGTGTCCTGTCCCTCCATCCCTTATCCCAAGTCCCTCTCCAGCTCTCCTGGATCCCCTTTAGGCACTGGAAGGGGCTTCGAGCTCTCCCTGGATCCTTCCCTTCTCCAGGCTGGACATTCCCAGCTCTCCCAAGCAGAGGAGCTCCAGCCTTTGGAGCATCTCCGTGGCCTCCTCTGGATCTGCTCCAGCAGCTCCACATCCTCCTGCTGTCCKATCCCAGACCTGGAAGCAGAATTCCAAGTGGGATCTCACCTGAGCGGGGCGGAGGGGCAGAATTCCCCCTTTCCTGCTGCCCACACCATGGGATGAGCACAGAACACTGGGAATTTCTGGGATGTGAGCACACACGGATGGGGCATGTTCCACTCATCCCCGAATTCCTTCTCCTCAGGGCTCTCCATCCCTTGATCCCCCATCCTGGATCCRGGAAGGACAGGAACAGCTCCTACAGCAGCAGGAGGACTCTTCCCTATTTCCCTCCATCCTTGTTCCCGAGAAGTTTTGGGATGCTGCAATCCCTCATTCTTGTCAAAGAGGAATTCTCCTGCTGTGAAGAGGAAATTCCAAAATATTCCAGTCTAAGGGATCCTCTGGAGCACAACAGGAGAAGAGATCCAAGTGCTTCCCTTCCCTTAAACCTCCTCCTGCATCCATCCCATCCCAAATCCAAGGAATTGGCTGCAGCCACCTCAGGTTTCCTAAACCTCGCTCCCTCAATCCCAGCCGTTTATCCCATTTATGGAGATTGGGTGTCCATCCCATTCCAAAGCGCCGCTGGAATTGACCCATCCAGCGCTTGGCATCTCCAAGGATCCAAACCCTTCCGAGGACTCCAAGCGGGAAAAAGCGCGGGAAACCTGCCATTCCATCCCGTTTTCCCGGGGTTTGGAGGCGGGCTGGGCACATCCAGGTTTGTCAACAGCTCCGTGCTGCTTCCCAAACGAGATCCACGGCTTTTGTTCCTCCTCCTCCCCCAAATTCCGGGAGAGCCACGCGGGAATCCAAGAGCGACGCTCGTTAATTCGGGAATAAAGACAAAAGMAAGGAGGGGGAAAAAAAATCCCAGGAGCCTCCAACCTCCCGGATTTTTCATTCATCCCAAGCTATTCCGGGCTTTTAGCGAGCTGCYGGCTCTGCCTGCCGCTGGGCACCCTCGGAGAAAAGCATTCCCGGAGAAAAATCCGACGGATCCGTCGGCGCCGCCCAGAAAATCAACCCCGAGCTCCTCCTTCCCGTGGTAATTCCTTGCTCCCGCTGGGAGCACAAGGAAAGCTTTCGGGGTTGTTTTTTGGTCGGTGATATCCGTGGTTTTTTCCATGGGGGGGATCGGCAGCTCTCGGGATAATAAACGTGGGGAAAAAAACCCCACAAAGCGGTGCCGGGTCTTGATTCCCTGTTATGGATGGGAGGAAAATGCTTCGGGAATGGAAAAGCTGAGGGGTGGATCCTAAACCTGAGGTTTGGATCCCAAATCTGAGGTTTGGATCCTAAAATCTGAGGTTTGGATCCTAAAATCTGAGGTTTGGATCC
>JACAXG010000365.1:90729-113234 GCA_018881555.1 Amblyornis subalaris
TTTTGATTTTGAAATCTGATGTTGTGATCCCAAACCTGAGGTTTTGATCCCAAACTTGAGGGTTTGATCCTGAAATCTGAGGTTTTGATCCCAAACTTGAGGTTTGGATCCTGAAATCTGAGGTTTGCATCCCAAACCTGAGGTTTTGTTCCTAAACCTGAGGTTTTCATCCTAAACCTGAGGTTTGGATCCTAAACCTGAGGTTTTCATCCTAAACCTGAGGTTTKGATCCCAAACCTGAGGTTTTCATCCTGAAATTGGTTTTCATCCTGAAATCTGAAGTTTTGACCCTAAACCTGAGGTTTTGATCCTAAACCTGAGGTTTGGCTCCTGCAATCCGAGGCTTGGATCCCAAACCTGAAGGTTTGATCCTAAATCTGAGGTTTTGTTCCTGAACCTCAGTTTCTGATCCCAAGCCTGATGTTTCGATCCTGAAATCTGACGTTTTGATCCCAAACCCGAACTTCTGATCCCAAACTCGAGGTTTTGATCCCAAACCTGAGCTTTGATCCACCAAAAAGTCCCCAAATCCGACCTCATCCTCGTCTTTGGTGGGCCTGGATTTGTCCGGCTGCAATCCCAGATAAGAAGGGCTCCGATAGCTCCCAATTCCGCTCGGATTCCCTGTATTCCACCCGCTTCTCCGGGCATCCCATCACGGAGCATAACTCCCCRGGGTGGGAACGTGCAGGAATTCCAGGCGCTCCCCCGACCTCCCGAAAACTCTTCCCGACATTCCCTGCTGCCAAACAACCGCGCTTGTTCCCGGGAGGGGCCATCCCGGTGCCGAGGTTTTTAAGGAGCCGAACAAGCCGAGGGTGAAGTGCCCYGAAATTCCCGCTTTTTGTTTATCCGGCACGGGAGCGGCCGCGCKCCCTTTCCAGCGGGGAACGGATCCGTCTGGAAAACATTCCGGCGCTGGGTTTTTATCTGGATCGTGGAGCACACGGAGCCAGCTCCTCTCCCCTCCTCCCAGACAGACGCCTTGGGAAGCTGCCAGAGCTTCCATTCTGGCTTTTCCCGAGTCGTTCCCAAGCTCCTCCGCACGTCGCTTCCCGGTTTTCCTCAGGTTGCATCCCGAGGGGGAGATAAAGATCATCWATCCACCTTTCCTTTGCTGTTGGATAAGTGGGAATGACGGGAAAACAAGCTGGGAAATCGAGTTGGAATCTTTGCAGCTTCGTTAAATTCCCACATTTTATCAGGATAATCCCAAATCCCAACACCGAGGGCTCTGCYGTGCAGGTGACCCTGGAATTACCACCTGGAATTTGGACCATAAAAGCTCTTAAACAGATCCTGCATCATCCCGAGTCGATTTTTTGGGACACATGACAGGGAATTAAGGATGCTAAGCCAGGAAAAAACCCTGGAGAAATAAGGAAATATGAAAAAATAAGGAACATGGAATGAAGGCACGAGGAATCACACAGCGGAAAACTGATCCAAGCCGGCAGATCCATTTCCTAAGGATCTTTCCAGCAAAAATCCTGAACTTTTAACACTCCGAGCCACTCCAAGATTCCCCCCTCCAGCAATTCCCGTATCCCTGTGGCACCTTTCCCTGCAGGATTTTTTCCAGGCAGCCCATGGGAAGGCATTTGGCTCCGGCAAAGGATTCCTAGGAAAGGCAYGTCCCTTCCCTGTTTTCCCCACATTCCATGGATGCTTTGCCGGATTTTTCCAGCCAGAGCCATCGTTTTATGGTATTTTGGTCYCAGCCTGAAATCCCAAATCTGCACTGGGTGGTCGAAATTCATGGAATCACGGAATGGTTTGGAGTGGGAGAAACCTTGGAGGGTCATCCACTCCCACCTCTTTCCATGGGGACAATTCCCACTATCCCAGGTTGCTCCAAGCCCCATCCAACCTGGCCTTGGACACTTCCAGGGATGAGGCAGCCACAGATTCTCTGGGAATTCCATTCCAGGGCCTCACCACCCTCACAGGGAAGAATTCCTTCCCAATATCCCACCTAACCCTGCCCTCTGGCAGTGGGAAGCCATTCCCTGTGTCCTGCTATTCCATGCCTTATCCCAAGTCCCTCTCCAGCTCTCCTRGAHCCCCTTTAGGCTTTAGGGGAGCCCTCCCAGGGAACAATTCCCGGAGCCTTTGGATCATGCGAACTCATCCCTGGTAAACTTCCAGCTCTCCCAGCGCTGTTTAATCCCTAATTTTCCACAGCTTCCTTAGGCAACCACACGCAAATCACTTCCCTTCCTCCTCCGTTTCCCTTTGCCTTTTGTGGTTTAGCATTCCAGGAAAAGGCTGGGAATGTGCCGAAGACCCGACCACGGAAAGCCCGGCGCTTCCGTGTCAAGCCCAGGCATGGAATAAATCCTCCCAAATGAATTCCAAAGGCCCAGGGAGCGACACTTCGGGCACCTGCGCAACTCCAGGGCGTGTCTGGAATTCATTAGAATAAATCCTGGATACTTCTCCGTCGAGTCAGGCGGGGAAAATCCTTGGAAAGCAGAGGGAGGGAGGGTGTGCTCCTCATCCCGTTTGATCCTTCTCCTGGGGCAGCAACGGGGATGGGAAGCAACGTTTYCCAGCGGGAAAAGGGGGGAATTCTGCCCCTCTGCCCCGCTCGGGTGAGATCCCAMCTGGAATTCTGCATCCAGCTCTGGGGTCCGACAGCAGGAGGATGTGGAGCTGCTGGAGCAGATCCAGAGGAGGCCACGGAGATGCTCCGAGGGCTGGAGCCCCTCTGCTCTGGAGCCAGGCTGGGAATGCTKGGAATGTCCAGCCTGGAGAAGGGAAGGATCCAGGGAGACCCTTTAGGCACCGGAAGGGGATCCAGGAGAGCTGGAGAGGGACTTTCCAACCTCAACAACTCTCCTATTCCATGGAATTCCATGTTTTAYGCCGATTCCTACAGCCCTGGAGGTTCCCAGGGCTCTTTTCCCGTCGGAATGCAAAGCCAAGTCATTCCCAAGCACTCCTAAGAATCCCAGACCACCCCATTTGCTGGGAGCCACATCCCTGAGGACACATCCAACCTCCTGTGCCCTAAACCTGGATAAGGTTGGAGATGAGCTGGAATTTCCTAACAGAGAGCGGGATTAGACCTCGGAATGGGCTGCCCCGGGAAGCGGTGGAATCACCATTCCYGGCGGGATTTAAGGAAAAACTGGAAGTGGCACTTGGTGCCCTGGTGGGGTTGGGTCACCTCCATGATCCTGGAGGTCTTTTCCAACTGCTGCAATTCCATRAATAAACTCAATTCCAAGCATGGCAGAGGTCCAGGCTCCAGCCAGGAGATGCTGGAGCCGAACTTGGATCTAGCACAGGAAGCAGGAAGCAGAGGGAGGACATCCCACATTCCCTGGTCTCCTTCCATGGCTCCATTCCCTAAAAAAAAACCCCAAAAGGGAATCTTGGGTGCCACAAGTGACAAACTCATTTCTTATTCCGACCTTTGGGAATTCCCTGGATTCCTCTAAGGTAAAAATAGAAATATCCGCAGCTTTTCCTAGGAAAGGATTTCTTGCCTTTTAGGATTTGCTAATGGCAAGGTTGGGAAAAGATGGGAATTCTATTTCAGCCCCTCCCAGGGAAGAATTCCTTCCCAATATCCCATCTATCCCTGCCCTCTGGCACTGGGAAGCCATTCCCTGYGTCCTGTSCCTCCATGCCTTATCCCAAGTCCCTCTCCAGCTCTCCTGGAGCACCTGGAGGCACTGGAAGGAGCTCTGAGGTCTCCTTGGATCCTTCCCTTCTCCAGGTGAACATTCCCAGCTCTCCCAGCCTGGCTCCATCTCCCTCATTAACATTTTCCTACCATCCAACACATTGTTTTTCCCAAAAAACCCAAGCTGCTGGGAGTTTTTCCCGGATTTTTCCGTTTGCCCTTTTATTGGCACAAAATCCGACCATTTTTCCCTCCATTTCCAAGACTCACCRAAAAAATGATGGCACGAAGAGCTCTTCCTACAATTATCCCATTCCCATAAAACCTTGGATATGTTCCAACCTCCTCTGTGATTTATATGCCGTAAATGATCCCATTTTTTAAAAAAATTCCCCTCAACCTGACCCTCCGCCCCCCATTCCCAAACCACGCCAGGCGAAATTCCACCAGAAGGCGGCCGAGCTCTCYGGCATTTCCCACATTCCCACAAATCCACCCCCAGCACCCAAGAATAAGCTGGAATTGTGGCRGAGAACAAATTTTGGACTCGTTGTCCGGCCACAAATCCGACTCCTCATCCCTCCGAGCCGATCTCCCGAGTCGGGATCCAATCCCTAATTCCCCCCTGTCGTTTTTCCCGCCTTCCCGCTCGCCTCCATGATTACTCCAGCTATTTTCCTCCTCCTCCGAGCCCTTTTTAATTCCCGCATCCTCCTTTTTTTCCCGAGTTTTAAACCCATTTTGCCGTCCCAGCCGCTCCGGGTGGATTTCTCATCCCATTCCCGGCACCCAAACGACTCCTGGATCCATTCCTGCCTCGTTTTCCATCCACAGGAAGCCTTGCAGGATTCCCAAGGACTGTCATTTAGATATTCCAAGGATAAGGAGGCGCCTCGGGCACGGCCTCGGGAACGTGCCATGGATGGATTTTCCGATCCCACGAAGGCCCCAGCCGAGAAGATAAAAAGATTTTAGGGTTGGACTTGATGATCCTGAAAATCTTTTCCCGACGATCCCAAAGATCCGTTCCAACCTCAGTCATTCCCGACTTGTCTGCAGACAGATGGACCCATCCCCGTTCCGGCATTTCACAAAATCATGGAATGGTTTGGGTGGGAAGAGGAACCTCCAAGATCATCCCATTCCCGTGGGCAGGGACACCTTCCCCTGTCCCAGGCTTTGAACACTTCCAGGGATGAGGCAGCCACAGCTTCTCCGGGAATTCCATCCCAGCTCCTCACCACCCTCCCAGGGAAGAAYTCCTTCCCAATATCCCACCTAACCAGCGGGAAGCCATTCCCTGTGTCCTGTCCCTCCATCCCTTATCCCAAGTCCCTCTCCAGCTCTTCCTGCTACAAATCATCCCAAATTTACCATTCCAATTAAAACAACCCCGGGGGGGGGAAACGATGGATTTCACTTCCATTGGCAATCCCAGCTCCCACAAAAAGTCCCACCCAGCTCCCGAAATTAGATTTATTTGGGTTTTTTTCCCTTTGTTTATTTATTTTTAAAGGAAGAGGACGAGGGATACYTTTCCCTTTCCCAAGTTTCCCCACTCCTCGCCGTCTCCCAGGCAGCTCCCGAACTCCCACCGGGAAACRGGGGCGGAGGCAGCATTTTCCTGGCTCCTCAACCTCCCCCGTGGGGTTAATTAATATTCCCGAGGATCCACACCCTTAATTACAATGGATAAGAGAACCCTTTGCTCTCCCGAGCTCGCTCCGGCTTTTCCCGGCCAATTTCCATCCTGCGGAACACCCGTGAATTCCGTGTTTTTAATTACGGCATCCAAACCCCTCTGGATGAGAACACACGAATAAAAAACCACCCAGCTCATTCCCCCCWGGAAAACATTCCCATCCCGAGCCAAGGATTCCAGCCGGTGACACACGCTCGGCCCTGCCGTGGAAAAGCTTGGAGATGGGATGAGAGCTCCGCTCCTTAGGATAAATTAGGATGGAGCCATGGGAGGATCCGGGGCAGCTCTGGAYGTTGGAGAGCTGCAGCCCTTTCCAGAGGATCCCGTCGCCTCCGGGATCGCTCCGTACGGACCGTGGCCCTCGACCGCATCCGCCGGGATGGGAACAGAGCCCTCAGTGTTTCTCCGAGCCCTTTTCCATCCTCACCGGCTGCGAGYGCATGGAAAAGGGCTTGGATAAAGGGCAAGGCTGTCTCCCTGCCAGGGAGCGTTTGCTCCCAATAATCCTCGCCATTCCCGAAATCCGCCCGCGCCGTCGATCCGGGTTTATTTGGGAGTCGACCACGCGAGCGCCAGCATTCCATSGGGAGCAAAGCGAATTTGGATGTTCTCCCACTTCCCTTTAAGCACGAAACCCCCCCAAACCGTGATCCTAATCAAAACACCGGGAAAAAAACCACGGAAAAGGGAAAACCAGGAAAACTGTGCTCGGTCCAGGAGCTCGTCAGCCCCTGCTGTCAAAAGTGCTGACAGGTCTCCATCCKCCCGGGAAAAGGGACTCTGGATGTCCCCTCCTTCCGTCATTCCCGCTCTCCCGGAGGCTCTTTCCAGCTTCAAAGAGGGAAGCGTGGGAATGACAGCCCCACMCCCCCCCCCCCCCAGGGCGGCACCGAGAGCCTTCCGGGGAAGACAGGTTGGAGTGGGATCTTCGAGATTAAAGAGGGAATTCTTCCCTGCCAGCGTGGCGAGGCCCTGGCATGGAATTCTCAGGGAAGATGCGGCTGCCCCATCCCTGGAAGYGTCCAAGGCCAGGTTGGACGGGGCTTGGAGCAACCTGGGATAGGGAAAGGTTGGAATTGGCAGTGGGGTGGAAGGAGAGGAGCTTTAAATCCCTTTCCGACCCAAACCACTCCGTGATTTTACGATTCCATCTTTCGTTATCCAAGTTTTGCCTCCCAAGGAATTGCCAAGCCCGGGGAGAAAATCCCACCCGCCCACCACAATCCCGCCAAATCCACTCCCGGTGCCTCCGAGCCCGACGCCCACCTCCTTCCACGGAGAGATCCCATCATTCCTTCCCCTGCCATCTCACACCATGCCTCCTCYGGGGATCCTCGGGACGCTCCGGGGCCACCCTCTCCTCGCTCCCCGTCGGCGCCGCATCCACCCCAAGGCTCCGATTCCGGGGGGCGATTCCCGAGCGGATTCCCGGAGCGAGTCTCCGCGCGCCTTTCCCGAGGAGAGGGAGTCTCCAGAGGGCCTGGCAAAGAGCCCTCCCCTCCGGAGCCGTGTGGGTGACGGCACTGCCCTCCCCGATCCGGCCTCTCCCGGGCTTTTGCAACAGAAAGGAACCACAGAGGAGTTGTTTTTCCAGAGCTCCGGGAGTTGGGAGACGGGAAAACAAGGRGTTGATTTTTTTGGTGGTGTTGTTCCTTGGGATTTTCGCTTTTGAGCCCTTTTTTCCCCCGGAAAGTTTCCAATCTTCCCACTCCAGAACCCGAACGGGGTCGTGATAAATGGGAGGGCACCACACCGAGTTATTCCCAGACACAGAGCCCTAATTCCTTGGAAGCAAGGCCGGCCTCGGCTCCGCCTTTTTCCAGGGAAAAAAAATAAAGGSGAAAAACAAGGGAAGTGTGACCTCGGTGTGTTTTCGTTCCAAACTCGCAGCTTGGGATGGAGAAAAGGCTCCAGAAAGAAAAGGAACTGGGAAAAAAAAAGACCTGACATGGGAAAAGATTCCTCTGCCAAGCCACGAGATGAACCCCGCGCAARGTGAAATCCCATTTTTCCCGGGAAGCAGCAGTTTGGAGAAGACCTGGAAAGCCTCAGAGCTGCGGAGAAATGGAGATCATATCTGGGATTTGGATCCTAAATATTTAACGGCTCAGGCAAGGAGTCCAGGAATGACACCGGATAATCCATTTTTAATGGCTCCGTATCCTTCCCGACGTCGCTTTCCACCTAAAAAATTTCCTGAGCAACCATTTATCCCGAGGAGTGGAATATTAAAATAAAATGACGGCAGGTGAGGGATCGGGAGCTGAAGGAATCTCCCAGCTGGAAGGAGCCGTGGCATAAATGAATTATTTCCTGGAAGAGGCTCCTTTTATTCCTTCAAGGCAGAGAAATTCCAGGGAGTCGATACCTGCCTGGGTTAGACAGAGGAGGTCATGGATTTATAGTAAAAAAAGGGGAGATTTAGGGGGGATAGAAGGAAAATCTGTTTTATGATGAGGGTGGGAAGGCCCTGGAATGGAATTCCCGGAAAAGATGTGGCTGTGCCATCCCTGGAAGTGTCCAAGGCCAGGCTGGACGGGGCTTGGATCACCCTGGGATAGTGGGAGGTGTCCCTGCCCATGGCAGGGCTTGGAACTGGATGGGCTTTAAGGTCCCTTCCAACCCAAACCATTCCATGATTCCATGATTATCCACGCACGATCCCAGAAGGTAATTCCRGAAAGAGCAGTTTATTAATTTGGCCTTCCGAGCCTTGAGTTTGGTCCCAGAATCATGGAATGGTTTGGGTGGGAAGGAACCTCCAAGATCATCCTGTTCCCATGGGCAGGGACACCTTCCCCTATCCCAGGTTGCTCCAAGCCCCATCCAGCCTGGCTTTGGACACTTCCAGGGATGGGACAGCCACAGTTTCTCTGGGAATTCCAGTCCAGGGCCTCACCGACCTCACAGGGAAGGATTTGTTCCCAATATCCCATCTAACCAGTGGGAAGTCATTCCCCCTTGTCCTGTCCYTCCATCCCTTGTCCCAAGTCTTTCTCCAGCTTTTTTGGAGTCCCTTCAGGCACCGGAAGGGGCTCTGAGGTCTCCCTGGATCCTTCCCTTCTCCAGGCTGGACATTCCCAGCTCTCCCAACCTCTTTGTGATCCCACGCTGATGTTTCATCTCCTGCTGATCCCACGTCCAGACACTCCTCCTTTGATCTATTTCCCACTGTGATCCAGGAAAAACTCCCCAGTCCAACAGTGGCAGCTCCACCATTCCAGCTTTTCCTCTGGGAAAAGCTTCTGGTGGCATTTTCCACAGCTTAAAACATCCAGAGGGATTTTTATCCCATTTTATGCAGTCCCAATTCTGCATCCTTTCCTTCTTTCAGGTTATGTCCCAATCCCACAGCTTCTCCTCCATGGAGAAACCCAGGAATGTGTCTCTTATTTTCCCAGATTCCACCAAGATTTATTTTAATCAGGCCCCGATTGAACCAAAGGATTTATTTTCCCTCTGATTCCAGTCTTGGAGCAACACTTCCAACCACTTCTGTGCTTCCACTTGTCTTCAACTCATCAAAAAAAACTTGGAAAAAGTCACTCCGAACAAAGTCTCCGCTTCCCGAAGTGTCCAACTGGGAAAAGCCTGACCTACTTGGCAGGAGCGTGGAGAGCCTGAGCTCTTCCCTCTTTTTTTTTTTTTTTTTAATTTTTTAATTTTTTATTTCTTTTTAATGATTTAAGAGAACCCAAACGGGAATTCCATAAAGTCAYGAAGAGACCACCAAAGAGTTCGGAAGCTCCTTCTCCGTGTTTTTCCCCCCGGAATCTGAATTCCCTCCCTCGATTTGCCAAAGGGAGAGACTATACATCGGGATTTTGACAGTTCCCAACTGGAGGTTTGGGGATGAGGAGAGGAATCCTAAGGAAAAGGCAACCAGCAGGAAAATCGGGATGGATATTYAGTAGAGGCATAAAAGTAGAGGAAAGCGACTGGAAGGTCACAGATCCCAAATTTAATCAGGCTGGGAATTGCAGATGGAGCCTCAGGACCCTGCTCTGAGCAGGGACTTCCGTATCCCGAACTGGGGGAAGTGTCCAGACACCTCCAAGTGTGAAAATTTGGGAAAAAGTGCACGAGGACAACAGAGGGGAAGGAAAAATACCTGGAATCTGTGTCTGTTGTCTCCTTCCTAAACCGCTGAGAGGAAGCAGGAGGAAAAAGACAGGGATAGGATAGAACAGGATAGGATGGAATGGAATAGGATTCCTCTTCATCCTGGAGGAGGCTCCAAGGAGACCTTGAGGCCYCTTCCAGKGCCTAAAGGRGCTCCAGGAGAGCTRGAGAGAGACTKTGGATACAGGCCTGGAGTCACAGGACACAGGGAATGGCTTCCCASTGCCAGAGGGCAGGGAAAGATGGGATATTGGGAATATTCTTCCCTGTGAGRGTGGTGAGGCTCTGGAATGGAATTCCCAGAGAAGCTGTGGCTTCCCCATCCCTGGAAGTGTCCMAGGCCAGGTCGGAGCAACCTGGGATAGSAGAAGGTGTCCCTGCCCATGGAAAGGGGGTGGAATGGGATGATCTTTTAGGTCCCTTCCCACCTAAACCATTCCATGATTCCATGATCCCACCACATCCCTCTCTCCGCCGACACCGTGACATTCCCATGGAAAGGGGGGTAAGGATATAACCTCATCCCRGTTATCCATAAAAATGAGACGAGGGATAGTTATTAATCCCATAAAACTGTAATACCGAGCCGCAGCTTYGGGTACGGAAATAGGTCATGGAAATTCGTAATTCCCAATGGGAAGCGAGGGGGTGGCCAGCGCAGCGCTGGGAAAAACAGGGATCTGCTCTTTTCCCAAGAAAATTTGGCTTCTTGCACTCAAATCCCTCCCGAGAAGCCGAATTCCTCCAGGAAATTCATCCTGCAATGCCATCCCTGGCTTGAGAGCAAAAACCAGGGAGAAGTCTGGATCCTGTGGATGGAGAGCCGGGATAAAAAGCCAGGAAATTGCCGAGTGCCGATCCTCCTCTCCCRGAGTGCGGAATCTTTTCCGTGTCTTGAGTTTCCGGGGTGAAGGACGGTCCTTCAGGATGAATAATTCCAAATAAAGGCCCAGAACGCAGCAAATCGAGCAGATCTTTGTCAAATTCCGAGTCAGCTGCCGGCAGCTAATTACAGGGATGGCAGGGAATTCKGGATTTGTCAGCTGAACTGAAGACGGGAGAGCGTTGCTTGGAAAATGTCTCTGTTCAACGCCACAAAAATCCTGCTAAAACCAGGATTTTAGTGGGGTTTTGGGGAATTCTGGCCTTGGACGCTTCCAGGGTGGGGAAGCCACAGATTCTCTGGGAATTCCATGCCAGGGCCTCACCAACCTCACAGCCAGGAATTCCTTCCCAATATCCCATCTAAGCTTACCCTGTTCCAATTTAAAGGCATTCCCTCTTTTCCTATCCCTCCATCCCTTGTCCCAAATCCCTCTCCAGCTCTCTTGGAGCACCTTTAGGCACTGRAAGGGGCTCTGAGCTCTCCCTGGATCCTTCCCTTCTCCAGGCTGGACATTCCCAGCTCTCCCAAGCAGAGGAGCTCCAGCCCTCRGAGCATCTCCGTGGTCTCCTCTGGATCTGCTCCAGCAGGTCCACATCCTTCTGCCGTYRGACCCCAGAGCTGGATGCAGAATTCCAGTTGGGATCTCACCCGAGCGGGGCAGAGGCGCAGAATTCCCCCTTTTCCTGCAGCCCACACTAYAGAATCCAAACCTTCTCCTGGATGACAGCAGAGACCAGCCGGACCTTCACCCCTTCAGGACTGGATCAAACCGCGGGAATCCCAACGCTTGGAATTGCAGGAGCGACACGAGAACCAGGAACGGCCACAAATCCAAGCATGGAATTTCATTCCCACCACCTCCCGGCGCCTCCACGTTCGAGGTCACGACCTCAACTCCCTTCAGCGTGGCCTCAAAGATTGGAGCGAGAGCTGAGTCTGCACCTGGATCCTCCTGACCTTCATCCCATCCCATTAATTTCGCCCCATCCCGTCCCATCCATTAATTTGGATCGCTCCCGGCGTTTCATACCCGATCGCCAGGGAAGATAATYTGCCGCCCAACCCCCGCTATCAAATCCCGAGGCGTGGATTTGGGAGCAGGGAGAGATGCCAAACTTTCCAGGGACAGCCATTCCCGGTGAGGAACGCGGTGGTTCTTCCCGGAGAAGTCCACCAGGAATCACGGATTCATAGGAAAAACGACAAAACCGGGAAAAACAGACGGAGTTTTGATGTGAGCGGCGCCGGGAATGTGGAGATTCCYCCACTTGGCACATCCCAACCAGCGGAACGAGTTTTCCCAGTCCAACTCTGCCTTGGTGGATCAAGGAAAGGGTCAGGATTGCTTCCAAAAYATTTCTATGGTGATTTTAATGAAGGCAATAAAAATTCTATTCATGGATCCCATGGATTTTTTTGGAGATGAGGATTTTTCCTCAAAAGCCTGGGAATATTTKCTAGCAGCCGAGCCCGTGAGTTTTCCTGATAAATCCTTCCAGTGCCTACATGGGATCTAAGAGAGCTGGAGAGGGACTTTGGAAAAGTGATAGGACAAGGGGAACTGCTTCCTACTGCAGAGGGGAGGTTTAGGTGGGATTTGGGAAGGARTTCTTCCCTGGGAGGGTGGTGGATGCCTAAAAAAAACACTTCCAAGRGATTTTATTCCTGAACCAGTTAAGCTCAACCACTAAAAAAATGAGTTGTTCCGAGCAGCTTCTCCCATTTTCCATAATATTTACAGAGCAGAAGCTGGGAGAGGTCACAAAGTGCTCGACCACCCAAGGGGAGCCGATTGGAATCATTTCCATGACGTACTCCGGGCCCCACCGGCTTGAAATTCCGAGGGAAAAATGGCATCCGCGGATGGCATCGCCCCCGAGGAAAASGAGCTTTTCCGAACGCCCACGACGGCGGCAGCCAGCGAATCCCGAGTTTTTATGATGCAAAAAATGCATCATCCTCGGATTCCGCGGGGGTTGCGCGCTCTCTGTGGCGGAGTTTATCTGTTTCCACGATTTTATTCCCAGTTTAGCGCCGGGAATTAAGCAGAGGAAGAATCAGAAGGATAAAGAGCTGAAAAAAAATCGGGATTTAGAGAAATCCAAACAAGTTTCCCTGTGAAGCTGTGGCTGCCCCATCCCTGGAAGTGTCCAAGGCCAGGTTGGATGGGGCTTGGAGCAACCTGGGATASTGGGAGGTGTCCCTGGCCACGGCAGGGAATGGGATGAGATGGTCTTGAAGATCCCTTTCCAACCCAAACCATTCCATGATGTCAGTGACTTTCCCTACAATTATAATTTTATATATATATAGGTACATTCTCCATACAGTGTTGTGGATACWTCCGTGGCTTTTTTTCCCCTGGATTTCTCAATCCTAAGGAATTCCCAGCTTCATTGGATGATTTAAAGAGGGGAAAAARCCAGCACCAGCCACGCTCCTGGCCCACTTCCCACGCAGTTTTTTCCCAATATTATTTAACAGCATCTCCTATGGAATAACTACAAACATCAAATATTGAGATGAGACGATTCCCCTCCCGATTAAAAAATCCTGGAAGCAACTCAGACCCCCGGCCGGCCAAGAAAGCAGGAGATTTCCCAAACCCAGGACTTTTCTTGGCCAAAAACTGGGAGCTTTTGGCTTCAAAGAGAGAGGCTGACAACAGGAAAAGCAGGAAAATCTCCCTAATGGCTCTTCCAGCCGCAGGTTGTGGCACCCTCCGGGTCCCGATGCTATCGGGGCCTCCGATATCCACAGGGGGGGTTGTGTTATCCAGGTTTAATTCCCTGGCTTTGGTCTGGCCGGGCAATTACAGGAATTGTGCAAACGCTTAATCCTTAAATGAACTCGGCTCCGGGTTTAGCTTCCCGCGGAGCCCGGCGGGCGCCTCCCGGAGAGGCGATCCAAGGAGGAGCCGCTCGGATCCCGTCGTGCTGGCACGGAGCCCAGCGCTCCGGGAAAAACAAACAAGCCGATGCCATCGAGGCTCCGGCCGCTCCCCRCGATCCGAAGGCCGGGAGAAGCGTCGGGATGAAATCTCGCCCCTCGCGCAGGCGGTGATTATCCAAGGCCAAAGCTGCCAGACGGGATCCGGGTCCTGCTTCCTGAAGAGGCAGGGAGGGATGAAACAGCCCCGTCCCGTTCGGAAGAGGCTCCGGAGATCCGAGGACACGGACGTGGCCGCTTCCCGCGAGGCCGCGGCCTTGTTTGGATGCGACAAATCCCTCGAAAGAAAGAAAAACCTGGCTTTGGCTGGGAATTAATCCGCTTGGATAAGAATCAGCGTGGGAACTGGGAGCTCCAGTAACAACCAGTCAAAGTCTGTTTATACAAGACGTCCCCGCCAGGGATCCATAGGAGAAACGACACCGGGAAGTCTCCGGGGGGAAAAATCTCCGCTCATTTTAGCAAATCAGGATCTGGGAAAAAGCAACTTCAGCAGTTTCAGGAAGCTCTGTCCAGAAATTGTTGTCTCGCTGGATGTTTTGATCACGGAATTATGGATTTTGGATGGTAACGACGGCCAACATCCGATTATTTGGAAATGGGATGAGTTTTGCGGCCAAATCCAGGTCTCGCTCTGGGCGACCATCCAAGGTTTCGCCACGAGCTTGGGCGAACTCCAGGTGTTTTTTCATTCCCACACCTGTACAGCCATGGAATTCACCCTTCCATCCCCCTTTSGGATGGAATCCCGACTGATCGGGCCTTTCCAATTAAAAAGAAAGGCAGACTATGAATTAGGATCATGGAATGGTTTGGGTTGGAAAGAGCCTTAAAGAGCATCTAATTCCAACTCCCTCCCACGGGCAGGGACACCTTCCACAAAAAGGAGGAATTAACAGGAGCTGAAAGTCATGGAGGAGAGGGAAAACCAGGAAGACGGAATGTGAGCATCTTTAATTCCGTTGATCCAGCACAGGTTTGGGGGTTCACCATTAAAAAGGGAAAGATCTCCATTCCCAGGACACGTGGTTTGTCCTAAACGCTATCCCAGAGCTTCCCAAAATGGGAAATGAGTTCCCAGTAACTCCACCATGACCAGCCATGAGACTGGCTCCGGAGAACTGCCTTGATCCTCACACTAATCCCTTTTTCCCATCGTTTCTCCTTCCTTCAGGTAGATTTAGAGGGAAGAATCCCAGGCAACACAATAACCACAACTAATTATTAATTTGATTTCGTTTATCCCCACTTTTTTTTGGGAAATCCTTTGGAAATCCTTTTTATCCACATCTCAAGCTCTCCAGAGCATCCCCCACGGACCCCTCTACGACATCCGAGGTGCGAGCGCCGAGCTCCGCGCCCGGAATTCCGCATCCAGCTACCACCGACTTCCTTCCGCTGCAGCTCCCCTGAATGTTATGAATAATAATCCGGATAATTCCCGAGGCGGACAATGATATTCCAGCTCTACCACCCGCAGCTCCGCGATGCATTTCATTAGGAACTCACAAYGTCACCTGCCTTTGAGCCGATTATTTTATCGGTGGAGTCGGAGTCGTATTCCCCACGCGTTGGAAAAATACTCGGATGGGTTTTTCAGRGATAATCTTCCGCCTTTTAGAAGGAAATCACCTCCAATTAAGATATGGAACAAGATAAGGCTGAGTTGTTCACTGGAGCCGGGCTGGGAGAGCTGGGAATGTCCAGCCTGGAGAAGGGAAGGATCCAGGAAAAACTTGGGAGCCCCTTCCAGTGCTAAAGGGGCTCCAGGAGAGCTGGAGAGGGACTTGGGATAAGGGATGGAGGGACAGGACACAGGGAATGGCATCCCACTGCCACAGGGTAGGGTTAGATGGGATATTGGAAGGAATTCTTCCCTGTGAGGGTGGGGAGGGGCTGGAATGGAATTCCCAGAGAAGCTGTGGCTGCTCCAWCCCTGGAAGTGTCCAGGGTCAGGTTGGAGCAACCTGGAACAGTGGAAGGTGTCCCTGCCCATGGCAGGGGGTGGAATGAGACAATCTGAAGGTCCCTTCCCACCCGAACCATTCCCTGATTCCACGTGAATTCCCAAGGCGATGTGACACAGCCCCAGCCATTGTTTCCGAACAGCTTTTGATTCTTTCCTCCCAGAAAACAGCCCCAAAAAAATCAATTTTTACGACACACGAAACCACCGGGGTCGGCTCCCAAAACCCCCCCGACCTCCATCTGAATTCCAGGCATTTTTGACGCTGTCATAAATCAATCCCGGCTCCTAACGCTCCATCCCGCTCTCCCGCAGCGACGGCTTTGATGTTTTGTTATTCCCTAAAATCCTCAATGCTTTTTTTTTCCTTCCGCGACTTTTTCGTATGACGAGCACATCAGAGGCTCCCGAAGCGCCCTCGGGTCTAAAAGAAAGAGTTTTATCTTCAAACCCGAGGATACCTCGGAATTCCAAGATAATTTCAGGAGGCTCCGGTTATCAGGCACGTGATAAAAATTAAAAAAAAARAAGTCCTTCAGATTCCGGAGGTTTTTGAAACTTAAAATCCCATTCGAGGTGAGTTTTGCGAGCCTGAAATTCCGCAAAAAATCACATATTTGGGTCTAAATCTTTTTGTTATTCCTCAAGGCCCTCACATTGCTATCCCAAGGTTTYCCCCCACGCTTTATTATCCATAACTCTCCGGAGCGAGGCTCYGACGGATAAATTGCTGTTTATTTCCCTGTTAAGTTATGAATTCCTAAACATTTCCTCCGCTCTACCCCGGCCCCGTGACTGGCGAGGGAGCTCCGTGGAATGAACAGGAAATGGGGTCGGGATTCGAGAGGAAAACTCAAATAATCCAACGCGCCARCATTTATGGTGAACTTCAAATTACCCCACACATTCCTAAAGTGCTGAAAATCTCGGAGCGGCAGCTCCGAAGGGAGAATCAGCTCCCGGCACGGCCGCGTTCCTTATCCTCGGCATGGAATAAACGCTTCCTCTTCCTCACCTGCCTCTGGCATGTGTGGATATTCAGGACAAGGATGAGCAAGGATTCCAATCTCTCAGAAAAGCCAATTAAAAGGTCTCAGAGTGGGGAAAAAAGACTCAAATTTAGATTTTTTTTTGGTCAGTTCAGTGGTTTTGATTTTTTTTTTGGCRGTTTTTAATGGAAATATGGAATAATTAGGCAGGATAAAAACTGTAAAGCAATGGTGAAAAGTCTCTTCCTGAAGTTCTAACGGAAAATATGGAAGAAAGCRAATTTAACTCTGCTCTCGCTGTTTGATATCCGAAGGCAGCATAAATTTCCTTATTTTAAATCCAACTCCCTTTGGAAGGGTGGCCTTTAATTACGTTATTTCTCTTAACCTTGACAGCTTCCCATTTTATTGGATATTATTGGATATTAGCCGGGAGAGCTCTTCATCTCGCCCTGGGAAGTTACAAAGTACTTCTCGGAGAGTATAATAAAACTCCAATTCCAATTTAAATCCAATTTTAGAAGGGGAATTGTGGGCCCATATTTCCGCTCCTGCGGATAATCGGGAGCTGCTTGTCCTATAAAGGAYGTTCCTGTAAGGAATGCTGGAGGAAAACCAGGAGGAAGCAAGTGATCAACAGAATCCTGGAATGGTTTGGGTCGGTGGGATCATCCAGTCCCACCTCCTGCCTTTATTCCACACCTTCCCCTATCCCATGTTGCTCCAAGCCCTGTCCAACCTGACCTTGGACACTTCCAGGGATGAGGCAGCCACAGCTTCCCTGAGAATTCCATTCCAGGGCCTCACCGCCCTCACAGGGAGGGAATTTTCTTCCCAACATCCCATCTAAACTCGGGTTTAAACATTTTTTCCAATCTGAGCACTTCTCACGCGGATCCTCAGGGTCACCTCTGGCTCGATTTATTCCGGAAGCCATTAACTCGAGGATCCACGTGGGCCTCTCCAATCGTCCTCCACAGAAATGGAAACAAGGAATAAAATTAAGGAATGCAAGGCAGCAATTTGAGCACCGGCTCGGGCGCTGAATAGATCTGACACATCCAAATTACGGAATCCGTTCATTTATTGGTGGAGATGGGATACACCCTCCCGGGATGGAGCGGCTCCGTACTTTTCTGGCTGTGGGAACAGCAGGGCTATTTCATAGGATTATGGAATGGTTTGGGTTGGAAGGGAAATCATCTAATTCCATGGGCAGGGAAATCTTCCACTAGACCAGGTTGCTCCAAGCTGGCCTTGAACGCTTCCAGGGATGGGGCAGCCATGGATTGTCTGGGAAACCTGTGCCAGGGTCCTCTTCCCTGTGCCAAACTCATCTCCTGCTCACTCACGTGATATTCCCAATTCCCAGCCTGGGAATATTCCAGTACCTCTGCATTCACCGCACCATCACCCTCCGGACTCCACAAACATCCTACTCCTTAATCCCCCAACTTTTCCATAATTGGAAGAGCTCCAGCCTTCCCACAGTTGTTATCATCCTCTATTACAGACAAATCCCTAATAATTCCCTAAGAAAAGTGCAATTAATCCTTGTCCGGGTCGTTTAYGGCGCTTACATCCAACACAAACAAATTTATCTGGAATCTGATTTATCTCCAGCTCGAAACTGAAGGTCATGGACACGACCTCCGTTCACTGTGCAAAAATCAGCTCCAGATGATTCCTCTCCATGGATGCACACACGAGGCACTGGGAACTTCCCAAAAAACACAACAGGAGAGCTCCTGCCCGGGCAGGATGAGTTGGAAAAGCTCACACCCCCCAAAAATTGAGTCGTGCATCCTAAAAGGGATTTTTCATGGAATGACAGAACAGTTGAGGTTTGCAGGYGCCTCTGGAGATGACCTGATCCATCCCAGCCAGAGTGGATGGATCAGGATTGTGTCCSTTTGGGTTCTGAGCATCCCAAAGGATGGAGACTCCATGACCTCCCCGAATTATTCGTGGACCTTTCGCCACTTTCTCCAGGGATGAATAACACAGAAAGGGATTCACACCTTGAGCTTCAAAGCACCTGGAACAGCTCCTTCCTTCAAGGAAGGAATTTGGAAGGAATCACGGAATGGTTTGGGTTGGAAGAGACCTTAAAGATCAACCAGATCCAACCCCCAGGAATTGTTGTGTCACACGGGAATTGTGTCACACGGGACACCCGGAACGGGTGTGGCACGACARAACCTGGAGCAGATTTAGGAAATTCATGCGGTTAGGAAAATCCGAGACCAGATTTGGGACAAAATCCAAACATTTGGTACAAATGGGCCTCAGAAATCCAACCCACAGAACATTTTCCCCCAAGTTTCCCAAAGATGAAGGAAGTCAGGAGTACATCTCCCTTTTTCTAGGGAAATCTCTTCCTGCGCTTCCAAGGGATTGAGGATCTTAATCCCCTCTTCCATGGAAGCTCCACTGTTCAGAGACACCTCTTTTATCCCATTCTGGAATTTTCACTCCCATGACGAGCCTCCCCCCCGGCAGCTCCATCAACCGCCCCGATCCGCCCTCCTCGCCCCGGATTCCGATCGGAACTCGGGCCCGGGAAATGAAAGGACCATTGTGAAACTCCCTGAAAACATCTGGCCGAGCACCCACTCCTTCAATGCCCCTCTTGTTCCGCCCGCCACATCCCGGGATGAGCCATTCCAAGGGGGTGAGGCAATCCCGGAGAGCTTCCCAACTTTCTGCCTCTTGTGCCCTCGAGCTTTCCCTTCTCCAGCCGAGACTCGGGATCAATTTTGAGTCGCTCCCTCAGGCCAGGGCAGAGCCGACGCTGGAGCTGCAAATTTTAACCTTTCCACAGAACCTGGAAAGGCTCTGGAGTAACGCAGCTTCCTCGGCCCRAATTCCTCGTTTTTTTCCCCCATCTCCACTTAACTTTTCTCCTGGAAAAATCCCGGAATCAAATATTCAGGAGGGCCTTTTGTCCCCTCCCTCCTGTCACTGATCCCTGTCAATCCTCACCATGCTGATGATTTAGAGGCTGGGATGGGCTCGTTTGTCCGTCAGCTGGGAAATGCCAGTCGGATAAAGGGAGAGCGGGATCTCGGGAATATCAGGGCTAAAGTTATGGCTGCTGCTTGGCACCATCTCTTTAATTCGAGCTGAAATAATTCCGACCTTTGTTTAAACCCAGGGAGGGAGAATGAAGGCAGCACAAAGCTCTCTGGTTTCACCCAAATCCACCAGAAACAGGTTGGTGACTCCAAATTCCTTGTGTTTTCCTTCTTGGAGCTTCCCAACTGAGCCTGAACACCCCGAGGTGCCATCATTGTGACTTTGGTTAAAACAAAAGGATTCAAAGTGATGGTGTGGCCTGGGAACCGAGYCCAGCTGTGTCCAAAACTCATCCTTGGGACAAAACAAGGATTTGGGACAAATATTGGCTTTTAAGGGGCTCAGAATTCCAAGCAATGTAATTTTTACCCAAAAGTCTCACCAAAATAATGGAACAAGACCCAAACCCTGCTCTCCCAGGAAAACCTCCACRTCCTTTCATCCTTCACCAGCCTTTCCATGTTTTTAGACCATAAACGAAGGTTGGAAGGTGACRCCACCCAAACGCCAATCACTGATCCAACGGGAGACATTCCATGATATCTGAGATGTAGGAATGTGGCTTGGTGTGGGCTTGGCAGTGCTGGGTCAATGGTTGGACTCCACGGCCTCAGAGGGCTTTTCCAACTTAGATGATTCCATGATTCCATGAATTCCCAGGGTGATTGCTGCACACAGACCTGTGCCAGATTAAGTCACYGGCGACAGGGCTGATGGATATGGCAGGGAGAGCTCAGCCAGCAGGGAATCATGGAATCATGGAATATCCTGAGTTGGGACCCACAAAGATCACCCAATTCAACTCCTGGCCCTGCAAAGCACAMCCCAAAAATTCCACCCTGTGCCTGGGAGCATTGTCCAAACGCTCCAAACTCCCTGGGGAGCCTTTTCCAGAGGCTTTTCCAGCCCGACCACCTTCTGGGGGAAGAACCTTTTCCTAATATCCAACATAAACCTTCCTGACACTGCTCCAGCCATTCCCCAGTTTGCATTCCAGGGTTTAGCGATGCCAGRGATGAGACCTGATCCATCTGAGAGGTCTCCCAGTCTTCCCGAAGGATTCCTTCCTCCTTCCAACTTTGCAAGTTGCAGGAATGACCTCGGGACAAAGAAAGCCAGAAAATCTGTTCCCTGCGGCAGATTTTGGATTTAAGGAATGATTTTCCAAGGTTCAATTCAGATGGAAAAGGATTGAGAGAAGGGTTTGGCTCTGGGGAAGAGGGTGGTGCTTTCACGGCACTGATTCCAGGTTTTAKCCTGGGTCATCTCACAAAATTCCTGATATTGTCACCTGAAGCCACCAAGGATGGAAAGAAGGCGTCCACACAAAGGAGAGTTTATAAAACTGGAGCCACTGAAATCATGGAATCATCACAGAATCATGGAATGGTTTGGGTTGGAAGGGACCTTSAAGATCATGGAATTCCATCCCCTTGCCACRGGGACACCTTCCACTRTCCCAGGTTGCTCCAACCTGGCCTTRRRCACTTCCAGGGATGTCCATTCCACAGCTTCTCTGGGATTTGTATTCCASGGCCTCACCACCCTCACGAGGTTGATTTTCTTCCCAATTTCCCATCTCTGGATGGGAAATCATTCCCTATCTCACCCCTACATCCCCAGGATAGTTTGGCTTGGGAAACACTTGGAAGATCACCCAGMTCCGAACGCCGATCCTCAAAACCCACCCACTCCTCCTCATGTTTGTGACCACGGAGCGAATTCCCAAGGGATCCTCCCGAGGCAGCAGGTCCCGAGCCACCTATTTTTAGGAAGCCCAACGGGAACGTTCTCACTTGTTCTAAATTTTCTTTTCAACTCCAGCTCACCCATCCGGAGGCCCGGCTGAGGGATGCTACTCCGTGGAATGCACGGCTTTGGGTGGGATGTGGCAGAATTCCCGCCGGCGCCACGGATCGACAGCGTTACTCGCAAAGTGACTCATTTTGGTCCTTCTGGAAAAGGGATTTGCGTCCCTTTCCCGTTCCTGCACGTCTGGGACAATGGAGGTCTCATGGATTAACGCTTCCTGCTCGTCAGAATTCCCATCTGAGATGTTGGACTGGATTTTTCCGGGGGAGAATTGGGCCTAAAAAAAATATTGGATGCTACTGGGGAATAGGTCGATCGCGTTGGAAGTGCAGCCTGGAGGGATGGAGCGTGGCCAGAGATGGGAATGGRGCTGGGAAGGGTCTGGAGGACTTTGAGGGAGCTGTGGGGGCTCATCCTGGAGAAAAACGGGATCAAAGGGATCCCAGGGTGAATCCAGGTGGGGATCAAGATCTGTTCCCAGGTAACAAGGGACAGGATGAGAGGAAATGGCCTCAAGCTGTGCCAGGGRAGGTTTAGGTTGGATTTTAGGGAATATTGCTCTTGGAAAGGGCTGTCCAGCTTGGAATTAATAGAAAACAGGGAGTTTGTGCCTTTGGAAGGAGGGCGAGAAATCAGGACGAGGATGTCGGGAGGTTGGTCAGGGAGAAAATTGGAAAAGGGGCAAATCCCAGCTGGAATTAGTCTGGTTCTTGCAGCTAAAAGACAATGGAAAATGCTCCCATGGATCCATGAAAAATGGGGCTGAGGAGAATGTCCATCCTTTGTKGGATGGACAAGGAAGGGGGACAAAGGATGAGGGAAAAGCTGAGGCACTTCCTGACTTCTTTCCCTTAGCTGGGAAAGGACTGGAGAACTTCCAAGGAGCAGCTGAGGGAGCTGGGGGGGGCTCATCCCAGAGAAAAGGGGGATCAGGGAGATCCCAGGGGAACAGGAGGGTGGATCCAGGTGGGGGTCAGGCTCTGCTCCCAGGGAACAAGGCACAGGAGAGGAGGAAACGGCCTCAAGCTGTGCCCGGGGAGGTTTAGGTTGGATATTGGGAAAATTCCCCCTGGAAAGGGCTGTCCAGCCCTGGCACAGGGTGGAGTCCCCATTCCCGGGTGGATTTAACATCCCTGTGGATGTGGCACTTGGGGACATGGTGGTGACCTTGGCCATGCTGAGGGACAGTTGGACTTGATAGTCCCAAAGGGCTTTTCCAACCTTAACAATTCCATATTCCCATTGTCCTTCAAACCCAATACTCTCAACCTCATCTTGCAAGACACTGAGCTCTTCCAGAATTCCCAACCCCACAAGACACTGAGCTCTTCCTGAATTCCCAACCCCACAAGACACTGAGCTCTTCC
>JACAXG010000365.1:113739-137703 GCA_018881555.1 Amblyornis subalaris
CCTGGAATTCCCAAACCCACAAGAGTTTGAGCTCTCTTGGAATTCCCAACCCCACAAGAGGCTGAGCTCTCCTGAAATTCCCAACCCCACAAGAGGCTGAGCTCTCCTGAAATTCCCAACCCCACAAGAGGCTGAGCTCTCCTGGAATTCCCAACCCCACAAGAGGTTCAACTCTCCTAAAATTCCCAACCCCACAAGAGCAGCCCCAATCCCAGGAGGGGGTTGCTGGC
Source organism: Amblyornis subalaris (assembly GCA_018881555.1). Taxonomy (NCBI): domain Eukaryota; kingdom Metazoa; phylum Chordata; class Aves; order Passeriformes; family Ptilonorhynchidae; genus Amblyornis; species Amblyornis subalaris. The sequence continues at coordinate 113,970 of JACAXG010000365.1, forward strand.
AGTTTTCCAGCTCTTTGAGCCTTCCCGGGAAGGCTCCCACCTCCGTTCCAGTTCTCACAACATTTATTTGTTCCCTGGCCATATTTCGGCTCCCGTGACATCATCCCATGGCACGTACATCCCAGGGAAAGAAAGGAGGAGTAATAAAAGGAATATTCATCCCTAAAAGGTTGGCAGGGCGGGAAAACCCACTCGCCCGGTGGATTCCGGGAGAGCGTAGGAAGAGCAGGGAAAATGTTAAAGTTGACATTTATGAATATCCCGCCGGGAGCTCATTCCSTCTACAACAATAATATCTTGTCATGCCGGCTCTTTAAAATCCACTGACCGCTTCCCGGAGTTATTCCAGGCGAAAGTGGGAATTTCGGTTCGGGAAAACACGATTTGCTTCGCCRGAACCCAAAAAAAAAGGGACTCGAAAGAGCCAAAATGAAATATTTGGGATGTGTTAAATTAAAAGGCTGCGGGTGGTGACTCCGCCACGCTCCTTTTCCCGGTCATCCCTTTTCCCGGTCATCCCTCGRGAGGGACGGATTTGGAAATAAATTCTTAGTCAGAAAGAGCCACAGAGCCGCGTTACAAAAGCCGTATTACAAAACATTCCCAAAAAAAACCCAGGGAGAGGAGCACGGCCCAGTCCACGGGCAGGATACCACGGACTCATTCCGGGAGATTATGGTTAAAGCCTTCTTAATTAGGGCTTTACTCTGCTAATTCTATTTAATAAAATTAGAGTTTCAAGTTGGTCCTGGGCCTCATAAAAAGGGTGTTGGGGGAAGTTCTTCCCATCCCTGGAAAATGGAGATCCAGCTTCCAGACCTGAGGGTTGCGAATGCCAGGACAAGGGGACTTTAAACTGATGGAGTGTGGGTTTAGATGGGATATTGGGAAGAAATTCCACCCCGTGAGGGTGGTGAGAGGCTGGGATGGAATTCCAAGAGAAGCCGTGGCTGCCCCATTCCTGGAAGCRTCCAAGGCCGSGTTGGACGGGGCTTGSAGCAACCAGGGATAGTGGAAGGTRTCCCTGYCCATGGCAGGGGGTGGAATTCCATGACCTTTAAGGCCCTTCCCACCCAAACCACCCCRTGATCCCGTGATTCCATGATTTGCCTAAAGCCTGCCATACAGGTTGCTCATTAGCGGCTCCGGCCCTAACGAAGCGTCACGACTCATCAAGGGCTGAGCGTGCAGAATCCAACCGGCACGGAGRCAAATTCCCAATCCATCAGGAGCCAGCCAGGAGCCCTCACTCCACCAGACTTTTAGGACGCAGCTGCCGAGTCTCCAGCAGCAAAGAAAAGCATGGAATAATTACAAGCTRCTGCAGAGCAGTTGTAATTATCTCCCAGTAATCCATTAAAGCACCACATTAGGACAGCTCCGTCCTTTCGGGGCCACCTGGAATCCTGGAAAAAGCTCAGACAACCCAGAGCAGGAATCTTGTCCCAGATAATTGGGTTTTCTTCCGGAGAACTTTTATCTGCCCACCTTAAATATCCTCTAAAACCTGTGCTGACTTTTCCAGCTGCCGCGGCAGCTCCGTGCYGTAAATGGTTGGAATTTAYGACCTCTGAGGTCTTTTCCAACCTAAATGATTCCATGTTCAGCAAGAACAGCAGGAATTTTTTGGTTRAGAGGAAGTTTGGCATCGTTATCCCTCAACAGGAGACATCACTTGGATCGTCCTCCCTCCACCGTCATTAAATTCCTTCAAAAAGGAATTTAATAGGATACCTCAGYGAAATGCTGGTGTTACAATTGAAAATGGAATCATGGAATGTTTTGGGTTGGAAAAGACCTTAAAGATCATCTCATTCCAACCCCGACACCTTCCACTATCCCAGGTTGCTCCAAGCCCCGTCCAACCTGGCCTTGGACACTTCCAGGTATGGGGCAGCCACAGATTCTCTGGGAAACCTGTGCCAGGCCCTCCCCACCCTCACAGGAAAGGATTCCTTCCCAATATCCCAAATTCCCTCCGGCAGTTTAAAGCTGTTCCCCCTTCTCCTGTCCCTCCTGTCCAAAGATACCATTCAAATCAAATTTTTCMCAGGAAACAAAGGAAGCAAATCCATCGGCCACATCCCTTCCCTCCAGGATCTCATCGTCAGGAGCTCCACCCTGGAGAAGCCTCAGGAGTGATGGCAGATTCTGCCTAAACCAAATCCCACGGCCATGGAATTCACCCTTTTGGAGAAAAGCTGCCAGGATGAAGGGACTGGGAAAACTGGGGGATGGAACCAGAAGATCTTTAGGGTCCCTTCCAACCCAAACCATTCCCTAAGGATTTAGGAGCACAACCTCAGCAGGGAGGACTCTTGAAAGGGAATTATCCAGGTTTCTTTCTGGGCTCATCCTTTGCACGATACTCCRCACCTTCCTTTGCTCCCRGTTTTTATTATTCCCTGGGAAGATTGCTCAAGAACRTGGAGAGGACTCACGTCCACACTCTCAAGGACTGAAATTATCTTTCCCATTCCCTAAATCCGGTGTTACACAAGAGGACTTTGTGACCRGTGGCTGAATTCCGGCGGCTCCTGCTCCCAGGCGGGACAACACCACCATTGCCCAACTTCCCAGCTGGACACGGACACCTTTCGGARAAGCCAAGCAAACAGAGATTAATATTTYATATGAATTYAGAAACTACTCAGAGTTGGGTGAACGTCAGGAGAGCCACGAAAGCAACTTCACCATGGAAAAAAAYCATCCCTAAAAAAGTGCTCTCCAGTCCTGAACCAGTCTGGTTTTCCAGCTTCATTCCTTAAGGYTGGATTTMYAACAGGCCAGGGGGGAATGAAGAGGAACAAACGTGATAAATGATGGGATTAAAATGTAACCACTCAAAGATTTGGGCTGTGGAGGCACAGTGGAATCTGTGGGRTCGGATTTTATCCCCAGTGTGTGCAGGAAACGGGAAAAAAGCATGAAACACCACGATGGACACCGGCCAAATCCAATTCCTTTATGGAATCATGGAATGGTTTGGGTTGAAATGGATCTTAAAGATCATCTTGTTCCACTCCCTGCCACGGGCAGGGACACCTTCCACTATCTCAGGTTGGTCCAAGCTCTGTCCAGCCTGGCCTTGGACACTTCCAGGGATGAGGCAGCCACAGCTTCTCTGGGAATTCCATGCCAGGGCCYCACCACCCTCACAGGGAAGAATTCCTTCCCAATATCCCATCTATCCCTGCCCTCTGGCAGTGGGAAGCCATTCCCCCTTGTACTGCCACTCCAGGCCCTTGTCCCAAGTCCCTCTCCAGCTCTCCTGGAGCCCCTTTAGGCACTGGAAGGGGCTCTGAGCTCTCCCTGGATCCTTCCTTTCCCCAGGCTGGACATTCCCAGCTCTCCCAGCCTGGCTCCAGAGCAGAGGGGTCCAGCCCTTGGAGCATCTCCATAGCCTCCTCTGGACTCACTCCAGCAGCTCCACATCCCTCTTTTCCTGAAGACCCCAAAACTGGACACCAGCTCTCCCTGAGTCGAGAGGGGTGGGATCGCATTTCCCATGATTTTCAAGGTCAGGGAGATTCCGCCCGAGCCACCACGCTCCACGCGGGATCTCGGAAGATCCCAAACCCTCAGCATCAGCAATTCCAGGGAAAAACTGCCCCAGCTCCACGGCCTGGCAGCAGCAGCCAGCGGGTTCCCAAGGCAGAGGACRTTGATGGCCATCTCCCACCGCTCCAAGCCAGCAGGAAGCTTCCTGGCTGGCGCCATCCCAAAGGAAGAGAGAGGATGCTGGGATCGTGCCAAAGCCAACCACACRCGGTTGCTTGGAAACCTTTGAAAACTACATTGAAAATTCAGATTTCCATGAAGAGCAGCACGGGCGAAACGAGCCCAAGTTTCGCTCGAAATCCGCTTTTTCCCCGGAGCCGACGGCGCTGTCACCGCCGCGTTGCTGCTTCCCAAAAATCCTGCGGAGCTCTGCAGGTCACCTTCGGGCCTGAAGGCTTCGAGGTTTTTATAAGTTCAGGCAGCAAAGAGGTGAATCTGTCTAGACAACCAAAAACCACCCGGCACGACAATATTCCGATAAAAGAGTGAAATGAGGGATGGAAGAAAAACGCGGAGAAGGAAAAGGATGAAATTCCCGTCGCACGGTGCCAGCCTGGCATCTCATCAGGGAGCCAGATGAAGGCAGCAATCTGTCTCCTTCGAATATGCATATTTGATTATTTGATTATTTTTTTTTTCCTTTCCGTTGCTGCAGAACGGCGTCGGAAGGCGCTCGTGAAGAGGCTGCGCCAGGAACGTCCCTCTGCAATCACGAGGGACGGAAGGAGCGATTCCATCCTCAGCGGGGTTTCATTCCCGGGAGCCAGAGCGCTCCTCGGCAGCCGCCACGGGGTTKGGGATGGACCCGCGGATCGGCAGGATAAAGGAGGTTTTGGGTCAGTTTCAAATCCTGCTGCACCGAGGGAGCGCCGGGAGTCGCCGGGAGGTCAGGAGCGGCACGGAACGGGCACCGCACGTGGATTGGGGGGRTCCTGGAATATCGGGAGTTTGTGGGATCACAGGCACGAGGCTTTTCAGCCCATCCCAAACAGGCCTTTGGGTTGTCTTCCACAGCAGGCCCTTCCTCACCTTCCACACTGGACCCTTCCTCACCTTCCACATGGGATTGTTCCTCATCTTCCCCACTGAACCCTTCCCCACCTTCCACACTGGATCCTTCCTCACCTCACATTCCAGGCCCTTCCCCACCTTCCACACAGGACAATTCCTCACCTTCCACACTGGAATGTTCCTCACTTGCCACACTGGACCCTTCCTCACCTTCCACATGGGATTTTTCCTCATCTTCCCCACTGAACCCTTCCCCAAGTTTCACACTGGACCCTTCCTCACCTTCCACATGGGATTGTTCCTCATCTTCCATACCAGGCCTTTCCTCCCTTTCCACCCTGAACTGCTCCTCGCCTTCCACACCAGATCATTGCTTTCCTTCCAAACCGGACCCTTCCTCACCTTCCACACTGGAATGTTCCTCACCGTCCACACTGGACCATTCCTCACTGGAATGTTCCTCACCGTCCACACTAGACCATTCCTCACTGGAATGTTCCTCACCGTCCACACTCGACCATTCCTCACTGGAATGTTCCTCACCGTCCACACTAGACCATTCCTCACTGGAATGTTCCTCACCGTCCACACTAGACCATTCCTCACTGGAATGTTCCTCACCGTCCACACTAGACCATTCCTCACTGGAATGTTCCTCACCGTCCACACTGGACTGTTCCTCACCTTCCACAAGGGACTGTTCCCAACTTTCCACGTCTGCCATTCCTCACCTTCCATACCAGACTCTTCCTCACATTCCACACCAGACCCTTCCTCACCTTCCACACCGACCATTCCTCATCAGATCATTCCTCAATTTCCACAAGGGATCGTTCCTCACCTTCCACACTGGACTGCTACCCACATTCCACACGGAACCACTCCCCACCTTCCACAATGACCCTTCCTAACCTTCCATAATGACCATTCCCAACCTTCCAAATCGTTCCTCACTTTCCAGGCCCGATCATTTCGCACTTTCCACATCAGACCGTTCCATACATTCCATACCAGACCCTTCCTCACCTTCCACACGAATCATTCCCAATCTTCCATACCAGACCCTTCCTCAACTTCCACACCGACCATTCCCAACCTTCCACACCAGATTGTTCCCAGCCTTCCACACCCAACCCTTTCCCGCAGACTCTCCCAAAATAAGTCACGCAGGATCCGTGGCAGGGCAGGACAACRCTGCCCATCAACACTCCAGAAGCAAACAGGGAATTCATCATCAGATTCCGTGCAAGAATTCCAGGTTAAATTCCTCCCATTTAAGGTTCGAATCAGCTCCACACCAACCTACACTGGATTTTGTTCCCTACCACATCAAAATTCCACCTCCTGCTCCACACTTTATTTTGGCTTCCCAGCCAGCCCATTGGCTGCACTGCATGGATCACATTCCCATCTCCATTGCATGGAAACGTGCCTTATCCATAATAAAACTTGGATACAAGGAGCTGAATGACCCAGCTGTTCCAACCCTCTCCTTCCCTCAAAACACCTCTCACATTTTAAGTTCCTCCTTGGAGGGATTATGCAGGATTTTTCCTCAAGGAAAATGGGGTGGGCATCCATGGATAGGAGTCACTCGCAACCATTCCAACGGCCAGGGAAATGGATACTCAGCAAGGATTTTTAATGGGATCTTTAAGGTTCTTTCCAATCCAAACTCCCCTGTTTACAAGAGCCTGGAGTGCCAGGACACAGGGAATGGCTTCCCACTGCCAGAGGGCACGGTTAGGTGGGATATTGGGAAGGAATTCCTCCCTGTAAGGGTGATGAGGGGCTGGAATAGAATTCCCAGAGAAGCTGTGGCTGCCGCATCCCTGGAAGTCCAAGGCCAGGTTGGATGCGGCTTGGAGCAACCTGGGATAGTGGAAGGTGTCCCCGCCCATGGCAGGGGTGGAAYGGGATGAGCTTTAAGRCCTTTTCCAACCGAAACCATTCCATGATTCCATGAGAGCCCTCAAATCCCCACTTTGAAGGCTCCTCATCCAGCAGGGACAGTGCCTCAAACCACCCACGAAACTCCCAAGTTCTTCCCGAGGAATCCCACCGAGACCGACTGGAAAATTTTACCATTTCCTCCCAATTTGACCCCACCGGGACCCATTTTCCTGCGGCAGAAGGAAGATCACGGGATACCCCTGGCACAGGTTCTGTTTTCCCCACGTTTTTCCCAAATCCCAAACCCCGAATCTTCGCCTTCAGCCTCTCGTTCACAACTCACAGCAGCCCAAAAAAATTCCGCGCTAAAATTGCCAGGAATTAACGCCGGGTTTTTTCTTCTCCCCCACGGATTAGCTGCTTCCAGGAGTCTCTCCCAGCACGAGGGTTAATTCCCACCGGGATACAGCRGAGCTGGATCAACAATAGGGCACCTGAAAGACCCAGCAAGGCACGGGCAGCACAAAGGAGATGCAAATAAATTCCCACCTCCGAGCATCAAAGACTCCGCGAGATCCCGGAGTGTGAAAACATCTTTTCCCTGCGAGATGYCGAGGGAATGGCAGCGGGAGCGATGGGAGTGGGAGGACAGGAGAATGGGGGAAAAAAAAAAAAGACAAAAAGTGTGACTGCAGCAGGAGCTCGACAGTTGGAGAAATTCCAAGAGAACGGCAGAGCTTGGGCGTGAGGAAAACGGTTGGGAAGACGCCGGAGCCATGTGGGGKTTGGGATCTGCTCCCAGGGAACAAGGCACAGGACAAGAGGAAACGGCCTCAAGCTGTGCCAGGGGGGTTTTAGGTTGGATATTGGGAATATTCCTCATGGAAAGGGCTGTCCAGCCCTGACACAGGGGTGGAGTCCCCATTCCCGGGTGGATTTAACATCCCTGTGGATGTGGCCCTTGGGGACACGGCCAGTGGTGGCCTCGGCCTCGGTTGGACTCGATGATCTTGGAAATCTTTTCCAACCTCAACAATCCTGTGATTCTCAGAGAGATATTCAGGCACAAGACAATTCCTGCAGGGAATGACCAAAAAACTATGGGAGGAGCAGGAAACCCACAAGGTGGATCCCAAGGAACGAGGAGCAGCTCCATGAAGCACCTGCGGACGGAATTCGCACATCCCCGCAACGCCACCGGGCTCCGGCAGCTCCAGGAAAAGCAGCCAGGAGGGATATTTTYGTGCTTCTGCGGCTTTCCAACGGAATTCCGAGCCTCTCCCCGCGGGGACGGAGCGGTTTCCGCYGGAGCCGCGAAGGAGGACGCAGAAGGTGTGAAAAAAGCAAGCGAGGGGAAATGGAGCAGAAGGAAAACGTGAGAAAAAAAGGCAGGAGGGGGCAAATTTTCCGGCAAATCCCACAATATATTCCTGAGACCTTCCCGGCCTGTTACAACATCCGGGACAGCCTGGAAAATCCCGGTTTAGCAGCCGCGTATTCCACAGGCAGGAGAAGAACCAAGGGATGGGTGGAATGCTGTGGTTGAAGGCCTTGGAAGGGGAAAGGTGAGGRGGAGATAAAAAACCTCCCAAAATCCCAAGAAAATAAGGCAGGACCAAAGTCTTCAGGGAGATGGAGCCCAGGAATGACAAGGAGTTGAAGAAAATGGAATAAYTGSTGGGATTTTTMATGTCTTTCCATTCCAGGGCCTCSYCACCCTCMCAGGGAAGAATTCCTTCCCAATATCCCATCTAWCCCTGCCCTCTGGCAGTGGGAAGCCATTCCCTGTGTCCTGTCCCTCCATCCCTTGTCCAAAATCCCTCTCCAGCTCTCTCAGAGCTCCTTTAGGCACTGGAAGGRGCTCTAAGSTCTCCCTGGAKCYTTCCYKTCTCCARGCTGGACATTCCCAGCTCTCCCAACCTCTCTCCAGCCCTCGGAGCATCTTCTGGATTTGCTCCATGTCAGCCTTCCACRAACAGCAAAGGGAAGGAGGAAGAGCAGGCGAAGGCAGACACGAGAAATTTGGGATTTTTTTCCCGATTCCCATTTAAATCAGGTGCCCTGGAAGTCATCACGGAGCTGTCAGGATGAATAATTCCTATTTATCCACTGCCAGAGCAGGTAAGGCAAGTGGGAAAGGCGAGGGAAGAGGAGCCGCGTGTGTGTGGGGGAGAGAAACGCTCCGGAGCCAGCAGGGATGAGGAGCTGACTCAAAACGTTGGGATTTGTGGTTGGAGCCACAGACGGGAGCTCGGAACGGAGGAGAAACTGTTGTGGGATGAGCGGGCTGTAAAACATGGAAATACCGGCGGCACCAGTCGAGTCGGGAGCTCCGCTTTGCATAAGGAATATTTAAATAGGGATTTTCCAGTCTTTAGGGCTCAAAGCAGAGTTGGAAACCGGTTTGGGGCGGTTTAAGCGCCGGTTCTCCCGAGGAGGAATATTTTGGAATTGGAGTCGGGGTGGTCTTGGGTGCTCACAAAGAGGATCCTTTAAATAAAACTTTTTTAGGAATTCTGGCAGTGCTGAGGGAACCTRCAGCAAAAAGCTGCCATTTCCATCATCCCCGTTCCATCCAAAAATTCCATCCATTCCCTGATTTAAAGCCAGTAACTCGATTTTAAGGCTAAAATAATCCCTTCCCTGTTTTCCCAGGTTTTTCCAACTCCAACGCCCCAAAACAAACGCTCAAAGACGTAGAATCATGGAATAACCCCAGCTATTCCACAAGGATCACCGAGTCCCGCACGGGATAGCCCCAAAAATCCCACCACGTCCTAGAGAGCCTTTTCCAAAGGTTTCTTGGACTGGGAGACCAAACTCCACCACTCTGGAGAACAAAACAGGAGAGGAACCACCACGGACCTGGAAGAGCTTCATCCAGCCCATCCATCGCCCACCTCTTGGAAGATCTGGAGCTGTGGACCGGAAAAACAGGGAATTATCGTCGGGAAAACGATTCATTTTTTCCCGCTGTCATTTTTTTGGAATGACGAGATTGGGAGTTGTTTACCGGTCACAGCGATTTCAGGGTGACAACCAGGACTTGTAGCAACTGAGATCTGTTTGTATCCCATAGGATGGACAAAGGACCCAAATCCCAACTCCCACACCCTCTCTGTGGCGAGAACGGGACCAAATCCTCCTCCGGAACCTGCTTCCCTTCGAATTCCAGCCTCCCCAGCCCTTTGTGAGAGTTCACAGCCTCCTTTTCCAAGAAGAGGTGCCTGGAACAAAGGTTTGATTATCCCAGCGATGCCTTCCATGAGGAAATCAGGCTCCCGGCCCCGCGGGAGAGCGAAAATTCCTCTCCTTATCCGTGTCATCCCCGCCACGGAGCCGCCGAGGGAAAATAGGGCAGAGGAAACGCAGGGATCCCTTTGAAAGAGCACGGAAAAGCGGGTAACCGGGTTAAAAGGATGCTACGTCATGGAATTTTTCGGGATGACAGGAGAATTTGGCCGGAACGGGGCGGGTTTAACGCGATTCCCGAGGATTCGAGCCGGATGYGGCTGAGTCACGGGGGCTTTTCATGGAAAAGCTCCTCACCCGGGGAGATTCCAAGAACCCAAAATGCAAAGTTCGCTCTCCCAAAGCGCCCAAGCGCCTCGGCAAAGCCTTTAATAATCCCAGGGAACGCCGCCCTCAAAGAACTTCGGGAGCTCATCCTAAAATCACAGAGCCGAGCAGGTCCCTGGAATGCGAGCAGCGAGGCCGGGAGATAAGGCGGAATCAGCCACACCTGCAATTTGCCGGCTGATTAAAATCCCTGGAGCAGCAGGGGAAATTAGGGAAATCATCAGCCAGACACYGCGGAGCGACTCCGAGGAACCGCGGGCTCTCGGCTGCCTCCCGGGATAAACGATCTCCCCACTTTTGGGGGATGACAGGGATTGGATGGGCATGGATGAGCCGTCGGTGGTGCCTCCSGAACTGGCTCGGCCTGTCTGGCACGGGATGGGTTTCGGGCGACGCGGGCGACTCATCCCAGGGAGTTTGGCAAGGAATATTTGCTGCCGCAAAGTATCCCGAGAAAGTTGTTTGTCCGAAAGTCTGAGTCGCTCGGAATGTTCTCCAAGCGAGCTGAGGGAAGTGTCCATGGAGAAGCTCTGCAGGCAGGTTGGTGTCGGCCACCGTTCCGAGGTGTTGGAGAGGGAGTTGATCTCGGGATCCGGTGGAATCCCGAGCGCTCCTTCCAAACCGGCACCAGCAGGACAAAATTCCAGAATGGTTTGGGTGGGAAGGGAACCTTCAAGGCCATCCAGTTCCAATTCCACGCCCTGGACACCTTCCACTATCCCAGGTTGCTYCAAGCCCTGTCCAACCTGGCCTGGAACACTTCCGGGGATGGGGCAGCCACAGCTTCTCTGGGAATTCCATTCCAGGGCCTCACCACCCTCTCAGCCAAGAATTCCTTCCCAATATCCCATCTAACCCTGCCCTCTGGCACTGGGAAGCCATTCCCTGTGTCCTGTCCCTCCATCCCTTGCCCCAAGTGCCTCTCCAGGAGCCCCTTGAGGCACTGGAAGGGGCTCTGAGCTCTCCCTGGATCCTTCCCTYCTCCAGGCTGGACATTCCCAGCTCTCCCAGCCTGTTTCAATCCAATGTTTTGAGGGAAAGGAAAATTAATCCCAACCCTCTACAGCTTTCCAACTGAGATCCTTTAAACCCAAATATTTAACCAGAAACTCATCACGAACCATCCAATCCCTGCTCAGAAAGCGAGGCAAAAATTCCAAATTCCAAGCCCACAGGAAATCCCTGCCCAACCACAGATCCCRGGAATCCGACCTGAGCGAAAATCGACGCGATCCACCCACTCCTGTGTTTTTCCTCCCTCGAAACACGACCAAATCAATCCCTGCCAGCTTTAAATGGGAATAAAATCCACCAGGATCAAGCCAAAGCAATTCCCTGATTCCCAGCCAGCGCTGGGCACGCTCGGGAATGTTTTTATAAAATATTTTCCTTGGAAAACAAAGATTTAAGCAAAGAATCGACACCAACAGCTCTAAAAATCCCAAATCTTATTAGGSCTGCAACAGAAATGGTCTTGGGACGGATTGAATATTCCCAAGGATTCTTCCTCCTCTTCCAGCTGACAGAACCGGAGTCGGATGGAAGTAAAAAAAAAATCTCGGAATATTTTCGCCCCACAGAGCAATTTCAGGCCTTTTTGAGGGGATAAAAGGAAATTTGGGAAGGGTAAATGAAGGTGAAACAGGGAAAGGAGMGAGGTTTGCATTCAACGTCCGCACTCAAGGAGCAGGAAAAGAAGGCATTCCTTGGAAATATATTTTGGTGGATGAAAGGGTTGGAAGCRAAAGTGGAGCTTCTTCGTTGGATTTAAGAGCTCATCCGAGCTTAAGGAAGGAAAACATCACCAAGGAGCAAGAAAAACTTGGGATTCCTTCCCCAGGAATCGCCAAAACGCGGGCAGGGGATTCCCAACAAAGCAATTCCAGCCGATGTCACGGCTCCGTGTCCTCCATCCCACATCCCACAGCCATCCCGTGGATCTGAGGCTTTCCCTGGAGATCCACTGGGTTTTAAAATTCGGCCGTGAAAAGTATGGGATGTTCCCAAGTACCAAACCACTGGATTTTAATTTAACCCTTCCCACCCCTTTCCCTCAGCTTAGGGATGCACACGGAGCTTCCCTTCCAGCTCTGGCATGACAGGAATGCTCGGAAGAAGAAGACAAGGAGAGATCCCACACCCTTTGGCGTTCCTGTTTCCGGATTTTGAACCGGAATTCTCCTGATCTCCTGCATCAGATGGATTCTGCCTTGTCCTCGTTATTCCCAGCCAAAAACATTCCCGAGTCTGTGAAAGGCAGCTTTGAGTCCTCGGGAAAAGGGATTTTCAAGGGAATTCGAGGAAAAGGAAGCTTGGTTTTAACCTTCCTCATTCCAATATAAATCAGGATCTACAACCAAGGAAGTTAAACCAAGTCTCTTTAATCTTGATTTATTTTGTCTTGGGAATTCAGGCTCAGTCTGATGATTTTTTGGGAAGCTCCAGAGGAATTTAACTCCAGTTAAGTGCCAGGTTTTTATTGTCCCTTCCTTGTTCATCCCTGAAAACCTTTGAATCCAGGCTAAAATAACCCCAGGAAGTTGGACAGTGCAGCCCCATCACTTCCAAGTGTCCAGAATCCTGGAATTGTTCACGTTGGAAAAGATTTCCCAGATTATTGAGTCCAATCAAACYTCCAAGGTCACCYCGGCTGTGTTCCCAAGCGYCACATCCACAGGGATGCTAAATCCACCTGGGAATGGGGATTCCACTCCCGTGCCAGGGCTGGACAGCTCTTTCCATGAGGAATATTCCCAAAATCCAACCTAAACCTCCCCTGGCACAACTTGAATCCATTTCCTCTGGTCTTGTCCCTTGTTTTCTGGGAGCAGATCCCAACCCCCATCCGGCTCCAGTGTCCCATCAGCATCTTCCCAACTGTTTTCCTTGTTCCCAAGCTCTACTTGGATTTTTCCACACTTTTTGTCCTTTTTTCCCCCCCCGTTCTCCTTCCCTCCCACTCCTATCGATCTCCTTCCCATTCCTTCAGCATCTTGCAGGGAAAACATGGATAAAAACCATTTCCAGGCAAATTTGCTCAAAACCACAAAGGTCAATTCGTGGAGAAGGATCCAAAAAAATCTGTCCCTGTTCCGGGACATCCTCAGTTCCCTTGTCCCTCGGATGTTCAGGATGAACAACAAAACCTCTCCCAATCCCAAGCTTTCCCTTGGAGTTTTCGGTTCCGTGAAGGAGCCAAAGCCTGAGATACAAGAGCCTGAAATSATGGAATGGTTTGGGTGGGAAGGGACCTGAAAGAGAATATTCCAACTCTGCTTCCACATTATTTCCACTCCCTGGCGTAGGAAATTGGAGCGAGGATTGCACGGAGATGCTCCGAGGCCTGGAGAGAGGCTGGGAGAGCTGGGAATGTCCAGCCTGGAGAAGGGAAGGATCCAGGGAAAACTTGGAGCTCCTTCCAGTGCCTAAAGGGGCTCCAGGAGAGGGACTTGGACAAGGGATGGAGGGACAGGACACAGGGAATGGCTTCCCACTGGCAGAGGGCAGGGTTAGATGGGATATTGGGATGGAATTCTTCCCTGGACGGTGGTGAGGCCCTGGAATGGAATTCCCAGAGAAGCTGTGGCTGCCCCATCCCTGGAAGTGTTCCAGGCCAGATTGGATGGATCTTGGAGCAACCTGGGATAGCAGAAGGTGTCCCTGCCCATGGCAGGGGTGGAATTCCATGATCTTTAAGGTTCCTTCCCAAACCATTCCATGGCTCTGCGATTCCAGCCTCATCCTGAGGTTTCTGCTGTTCCTGCTCCAGCACTTCCTGCTGTAAATTTTCCTGCTAAAAACGGGATTTGCACACATTTATCTCACCACAGGAAACATTTCCCAACACTCCAGAATCCCCACAAAACTCTTCCCTAAAAAGCTTGCTCCGCCTTAATTCCCACCACTCCAGGCAAATCTCCATGGCCTCAATCCCTAAACTCGTTCATTCCCACCCTTCCTACCCAAATACCTCTTCCCTAACTGCACCACTTTCCAGGAACAAGAATTCCTAAAAAAACCCACACAGGCGACACCAAATCTCCCTTTTATCCCCCGGGATTGAAGTTTCGCTGGAATATTCCCACATTCCTCGCGGATAGGATTTAGGAACTTGGGAACGGCAAGCGCCGCCTGTGTTTTCCTCACGACCATTCCCAACTTCCCCTGTTTTTCCCGAGCCTGCACTTCATCCCTGATCACAATCAAGGAGCCTCCGCGTCCCTTTCCGAGCACGCAACTTCCAAGCGTAGCCCGGAGCATCCTCGGCCTCCTTCACATCCAGTTTTCTTCTCCCGACTTTCTGTCCCTTTGGATTAATTCCGCAGTTATTGGCTTCCCCCTCCCATTTCTGCTCCGAGGTTGGAGCCGGGTGAGGGTCGGGATTCGCTCCCAAGGGAATGAGCGACAGGACAAGAGGAAACGGCCTCAAGTCGCACCCCAGAGSAGGTTTAGGTGGGATATTTTTGGGAAAAGTCCTCATGGAAAGGGCGATCCGGGGATTGGATCAAAGATCATCCCATTCCAACCCCTTTCCATGGGCAGGGACACCTCCCACCATCCCAGGTTGCTCCAAGCCCCATCCAACCGTGCCTTGGGCAATTCCAGGGATGGGGCAGCCACAGCTTCCCTGGGAATTCCATTCCAGGGCCTCCCCAYCCTCCCAGGGAAGAATTCCTTCCCAATATCCCATCCAAATCTCCCCTCTTTAAAGGCAACACCAGGAAACTCGAGGSAGGATGGACAGAAATTCCTGGAGTTTCCGATTCCAGGGACAGCAATTTTTAATTGATTATCCCAGTTAATCGGCTCTTGTATTCCAGCAGCCAATTCCTGGCAAGAGGGATCATTTCCCAACACGCCTGGGATACTTTGGAGCAGGAAACACCCTCTGGAAGTGCTTTTGGATGCTCAGTTCCCTCATCCCTAAATTCGTGCCCACAATAGGGAATGGACAAGGAATGGAAGGAAGCTCCCGGAAGGAGCTGTGCCTTTGCTTCCTGCAAAGCYCATCCTTAAAATCCAGGAGATATCCGCAGCTCCAGGAATTCCCAGGAGTCTCCTCGCACGAGAGCGCGGCAATTATTTYCCAGCAAACCGCGGGATTCAAATATTACTCAGGGAAKGGGAAAACAAAGGAATTTTTGAGATCCAGAGGTTCAAACCAKCAGGAGAAAATCCCCTTGGAAATATGGAAGTCCGTGYGYTCCCAGGATTTGGGCCAGAGGGYGGGGTTAGATGGGATATTGGGAAGGAATTCTTCCCTGGGAGCGTGGGGCCAACCTGGCCTTGGACACTTCCACGGATGGGGCAGCCACAGCTTCTCTGGGAATTCCATTCCGGCCCCTCACAGGGCAGAATTCCTTCCCAATATCCCATCTAACCAGTGGGAAGCCATTCCCCCTTGTCCTGGCATTCCATGCCTGTATCCAAAGTCTCTCTCCAGCTCTCCTGGAGCCCCTTTAGGCCCTGGAAGGAGCTCTGGAGTCTCCCTGAGTTCAGCCACCCAGGAAAAGCTGACACGAATCAGGAAAAGAGGAATGGAAGGCTTGGATCAGGGAATGTGGGCGGAAGCAGATCCGTGACTCATGGATAACCTTTCATTCCTTCCACGGGCAGATTCGTCCCCTCTGTAATTCCCTTTTCCAGGTTTTCCGGAACGAAACCAACTCCAGGGACCCTGTTCATGGCACTAAAATCTCCCATCCGCTGCTCCAGGCTCAGTTTTCCATGAGCYATTCCAGGGAAAGGGAACAAAGAAGGGAATTGGAATTCCCGGCTTTGCAGCAGGATCTGAAACCAGGAAGGACAACCCTTAAGCTCCACCTATTTATCCCTAAATCCCCCTTTTCCCCAGGATGAGCCCCCCCAGCCGCTCCAGCCCCTTTCCCAAATCCATTCCCATCCCTGGATGTGCTCCGGCCCTTCCGCGTCCTCCTCGGCCCGAGGATCCCAAAGCTGATCCCAGGATTTGAGGCGGGAATGTCGCTTCCCTGCTCCATCCCGGCCGGGTATTCCCACGAAACGACACTCCCAAAAAAGCCGCTTTTCCCCCGGGTTTTAGCCACGTTCTCCGTGTGCCGACGGAGGGCACATGCCAGGAGTATCCCGAATTTTCCACGATCCCTATTGCCACAAGGACCTCGAGATTCCGATGGCCACGGACCCCTCCGTGGGCTGATAAGGCACTTAATTAGCTGATAAGGCACTTAATTAGCTGATAAAGCACTTAATTAGCTGATAAGGCACCACCACTGAGGTCATGCCTGAGGAACACATGGAATGAGGCTGAAAAATCTGGGATCGGGCCCTTCCCATGCGGAAAAGCACCAGGCAAAGGAAGGTTCAGCTCCCAAACCTGTTCCTCCTGCACGCCCAGGTCGGTTTTTCCAAGGATTTGTATTCGTTTCCTGCTTGGAGCTKCCCACAAGATGATTTGGGGCATTCTGGAGATGATAAAGTTCCCTCCCCCCGCTCCGTGTTATTCCATGTGTTATTCCAGTGGCTTTTCCCACAAAAACCTTTCCCAAGGTTCTGTGCTCCGAGCACGAGGGCGGGGAGGGCCTGGAATGGAATTCCCGGAGAAGATGTGGATGCCTCATCCCTGGAAGTGTTCCCCAGGTTGGATGGGGTTTGGAGCAACTCGGGATTAATGGGAGGTGTCCCTGCCCATGGAAAGGGGTTGGGATTGGATTATTTTCCAGGTGCTTCCCGACCCAACCCATTCCTTGGCCTTATTCCCGCCGCCGCTCCGATAAAAATCCCTTTCCACGCCTCTTCTCCCTCCCAGCCGAGGGGAAAAAAAAGGGGAATTGTTCAGGTGAGCTGGAGTGTGACAGAACAGGAAACATTCCAGAGTCGCTGAGCAGGGTTTGGAATTCTGGATTTCCCTCGATAAAAARCCTTGGGAACTTCCTGTTAAAACAGAAAATTCCCGGACGGAAAAAGTGGGATTTTTTTCGGGGGGAATTCATGGAAAATCCAGAGGTTTTTCCATGCTTTTGTTGCCCGACTGATCTTTAACCCAACCCCTTCTATCCCAACCCCTTCCATGATTCCCTGATTAAGAAAAATTCCCGCCCCATGGATGATTCCAAGTCCAGCAGCCTCAGCCAACAACCTCCAACCCAAATCCCACTTTTTTCCTGGGAAGTGGAAGGAAAAAATCCCCTCCCACCTCACCCCCTGATGTGGTCAGAGATCCGGGAGCACAAATCCCACAATTCCTCTGCTCCCAACTGGGAATTTTCCGCCTCTTTYCCCCCCTTTTCCTGATTCTTCCCAAATATTCCCAACCACATCAAATCTTGCCAAGGATTTTTGTTCTATTATTATGTTTTTTTCCAAGCAGCTCACCATGGAAAAGGCTCCACAGAATTCCTCCCTTTCCCTGTCTTTGAGGGGACGTGGATCCACGGACGTGCCCTTTGGATGAAAGGGAGCAAAGCACCTGAGGAAGCATCCGGAATTCCAACTCCAGGATTGGGAAAGTGCTTAAGAGGTGGCTTAATTCCCAATAAGACTGAGGATGCATCCATAGATCCATCAAATCCCTGTGTCCGTGCTTGGGGCGGCTCGGGATGTATCCCTGAACGAGAGGAATTTACGGGATGGACACCAAAGAGAGGAAAAAACAACCCTGGAATAYGGAAAAGAAGGAAAACAAGCTCTCCAAGGAGCAGGATTTTCCATTCCGAGTTCTCCTGTAACTCAGAATCCAGGGATAGCAAGTTCCTGCTTTATTTGGAGCCTTTTGAGGGATTTAGGCTTCAAAAAGCTGGAAAAGGGCTTTAGAGAAAGGCATGGAATCACAGGGGAATGGCTTCCCACTGGAAAAGGCAGGTTTAGGTGGGATATTGGSATGGAATTCCTCCCTGTGAGGGCGGGGAGGCCCTGGAATGGAATTCCCACAGAAGCTGTGGCTGCCCCATCCCCGGAAGCATCCAAGGCCAGGTTGGAGCCATMTGGGATAGCGGGAATTGTCCCTTCCCGTTCCAGGGGGTGGAACTGGAYGATCCCTTCCAACCCAAACCATTCCACGATCCCACGATTTGATCGGTCCCAACATCCCGGACCGGCGGYGGCTTGGAATTCCAAAGCAAAATTCCCACGTTATCCCACGGCCCCTCCTTGTCCATCCTCCTCTTCCAGCCAGGAAACGGCTCCGTTCCCATCCCACAAAGGATTGCGCTTTTCCCTGCTTTTCCATGCGAGGAAGATCAATCAAAAAACCCTCCCGGAATTCCATAGCGCCGCTTCCCAAAGTCCCGTTTTCCGGACGGCTCCGGTTTCCTGAGCACGCGGCCCCGTTGGAATTCATTCCCATTCCGGCAGGGCACGGAGCAGAGAGGGAAGATCAATACAAAATGCAACGAGGGAGACAGGGAATTGTCATCACCTCGGGAAGATTCCGGGATCCGGATGGGGCACGCGGGTTTTCCGTAGGGAAAACGCCCTAAGGAAGGAGCYGTGCTTCAATCTAGGGATTTTTCCATGCTTTTCGGTGGAGAGGAGTGAGGGGACAGCGCGGGCAAAGGCAGTCGTGGAGCAGGGAGCGGAAATCCTGGGAAAACGGGAATGGGGYTGGGGGTGTTCACCTGGAGAAGRGAAGAATCCAGGGAAATCTTAGAGCCCCTTCCGGTGCCTAAAGGGGATCCAGGAGAGATCAGGAAATTTCCATGTCTTTCCCTGCAGGAACAGCGATTCCAGCTCTTGGAATGACACCTCCGGGTCACTCCACCGCCTCTTCCCACCTCCTTCCCGACTATTGTCGGGAAAGAGTTGAAAAATTCGGGAATAAGATTGATTTTCCGCTCGGGAACGCGGAGATGGGAATATCCGGCCTCCTGCCAAAAAGCCAGGGCAAGGCTTTCAGCTCCCTAAAAACCAGGATTGGCAGATTTATTCCCTAAAAACCAGGAGGGYGGAGCTGGATGCGGGAATGTTCAAAAGGCAGGAGCAGGGGGAGGGAAATAAATCCAATCCCTGGATTTGTGAAAGTCAAGGAAAGAGCGAGGGATGAAGAATTCCAGACAGGAGGCACCTCCCTTTGGAACAGCACAACGCGATCCTTCCGGGAGCTGGGAAAACAGGGAAAAATCCGGCTTGGGGGATCCCTGGGAGCAAATTCMGGGATAACGACAAATTCCCAAGGGCAAAGGGGAGATCCGGAGTGCTCCACTTCTTCCCCTCAGCACCTGGAGCAGATTTATCCCTCGAACGCTCCTTGGAATTAAAAATAGCCAGCCTGGATCAGTTGGGAAGCAGGAAAAAAAGGATGAATTCCAGCCGGAATGTTTATTTTTGGGAAGAGCCAGAGGAGGAAGAGGAAAGGTCGAGGTTCAATGCGTTATTTGGAGCATGTAAGGGAATAATCACTGGAGCAAAAACGCGGGAGGGAGAGACGGAGGAAGAGCAGGGAACGACAATTTAAAGCATTTTCCAAGGAAAAGGTCAYTGGAACACTTGGAATCATCTGAAGCAGCCTCCAAAACAAAGTTCCCGCTGGTATTTATCACCTGGAGCAACATTCCTAAAGAAAAATTCCATTAAACTGCAACAGCCTGGCCTAAAAATCCCAGATCCGACGATTCGGGATCGCTTCCCTCAATCCGGGCCCCTCCACGGCTCCGTCCCACCATCAGGGAACGCGCGGATTTATGGGATTTGACATCGGTTTGACTCCCGGAATCTGGAATTTGTGGTTTGGATTTGGGGTTTTCCCAAATTCCCGGAGGTGAGAGCTCCGAATCCATCGTTTTTTCCAGGAAAGGAACGACGGCACCGCGAGGCTTGGATTTCCTGGGAATGCTTYGAGGAGTTGCCAGAAGCACCTTTAAACCAAGATTATCCCACGATTATCCCGTGTCCGATATTTAGGTTATGGTTTAGGTGGAAATTATCCGGAAAAGCTTTTCCTGGATCTTCCTAAATGTGGATTGAGGGGTCGGACCGATCCAGGAGAAATCCAGGTTGGCCTGGACAAGGAGAAGCCACAACAGGACATTCCTGGGACAGGGGATTTASGAATTCACTCCCTAAAGCGATTCCTCCGTGGAATTTTGGAGGGAATTTTTCTCCACCGACACAATCGAGACTCCAACCCCACGGGAATTTTCCAGGAGAAAACCCTCTGGCAGGAGCCAAAGGCCTGGAAACTTCGGGATCGAGGCCTAAGTAGGTCACGTCCAAATCCAGGTACAGAACTGTGGATCCATCCAAATTCTCCGGGAAAAAAAGCTTTAAAGGAGCACAAAACTGAGGGAATTCCTTCCCTGGAACATCAGGATTATCCATAGGGAAGACCCCATCAGGAATGCTCCACCTTCCCACTAAMGAAGGGATTTGGTGGTCCACAGGACAAGATTTTCATGGAAATGGATTGGATTGGAAGGGAATTTCCATCCCAAACCGTTCCACGATTCCAGTTTGATGCCACAAAATCTGGGATTGTCCCAGATTTCACCAGGGTTTTGTTGGAATATTAAAGAGGTGCAAGAGCAGCTCCATGAGCAGGAAAGGAAAACAAAATCCACGGGATCAGCTCCCGGGATAGGAATTCCCAGGAGGCCTCATGTCCAACCAACCACATACACGATATTCCTGTATTTTTCAGAAGTCTGGAATTCCACAAAACACCTTTCTAAAAATTATTTTGGATCATTTGGGATGATCCAATGATATAAACGCCTGGAAACCCCACACAGGTTGGACAATCCATAAAAACCACTTTGGRATTGCGTTCCGGGGTAAAAACCAGCTCCTTATCCCAACAAAACAGYGGCAGCGATGGATCAAATCCCAAAAAATCGGGACAAAACTCTGAACGGACCAATTTTCATGGATATCAGGAAAATCCATCCTGAAACTCAACGTCAGGCAGGATYGGGAAAACCTTCAGGAGTCTCCCTTTCCTTCCAACCTTTCCTGGTTGCACTCCATGATTTTAAGGAGCTTTTTCCAGCCCAAACAATTCCATAAATCCCCGACCCCTCTTGGCTCCCACCACCCCGGCAGCCAATCCCACGGAACGACGGGGACGCTCCCAAAATCCCTTTGAACCCATCTCCAGCCCCTCTGGAAAAGAGCAGCAGGAAGACATCTGGCTCCCAGACAGCCCAGACCTTGGATCGCCTGGATCTGCAGCAGGAAAAACACAGGAAGCAGGGATTCGGGTGGGAAAAGCAARGACTTCCCTGGAAAACGAGGGCCTCCCCACGTGCCTTTCTTCCCGAAGGAAGCACCGAAACATTCTTTCCCAAGGGGATGAACGTTGGGATTATCTTGAAATCCATCCCAGGTTTCCGTGGGATGAGTTGTGCCCCAAAAATTCCAATTTCTGGAGTGGAATTCACCCAAATTTGGGCTTTTAGGCCCAAAATCGCTCCCGGTCARCGATTCCAAGATCCCACGCTCCAGCTCCAGACCAGGTTGGATGGGGCTTGGAGCAACCTGGGATCATGGAAAGTGTCGCTTCCCACGGCAGGAGTTGGGATTAGGAGGCCTTTAAGGCCCTTTCCAACCCAAACCATTCCACGAGCCTGTAATTCGGGATATTCCGTGAAAACCCCACGTGCTTCCCTTTGGAGGAAGGGGAACGCCGCTGGATCCTCGAGCTCTCCCTGCTCCACCCATCCCGAGRGATGGGGATGGAACACGACCCTTTTCCCACCGAAACCCACAGGGAACAGCACTCGGAGAACTCCGGGAGCCAACGCAAAATCGCGCAAATAATCCCAGATCCCACATCCACAGCCAAATCCCAATTTCCCCTTCCCTAAAATCAGTTTCCCGCTCCAGCAGCACCAAACCCAGCTCCCCGTGTGCGCAATCCCGCCGGTTTTGGGATCCATCCGGGGAAAGACATTCCACGGAGGAAGGAGCCCGAGCGACCCTCACCCCCGGACGGACACRGAGGGAAGCACCACATCCCAATTCCGATTCCAACCCCGTCCGAGCCACCTGCTGCTCGCAGTTCCCACCGAACGTCCCAAATCCATCCTTTTTCCATGGAAAAACGCGGTTGGTTTGGGGCGGGTTTGGATTTTTTCCCCCTTTAATCCCATCCAGCTGCGCGTGCCAGGTGAGGCTCCGGGAGCCGCGGGAGCAGCTGCGGATTTCTCCGTAGAGGTCACTCAAGGGGTTGATTAAACCGGGAATAAATAACGGGATCAACGGAACGGAGCGGATCCATCAATCGCCGGATAAATTTGGAAAGGCGTCAGGGAATAAATCAAGGGATAAATAAAGAAAGAACTCCGTTCCCACCCCGCGGCCGGAGGGAAACGCAGGGAATGGGGGAAACGGCGCAGGGAAGAAGCAGGGGGGGAAAAAAATTCCCAACCAGCAGCTCGTCGTCCACGGGAAATAAATAAATCCCAAACAACACAACTCCGACGTTTCCCCCCACTCTGCCCCTGGATCCTTTTCCAAAACCGGTGGATCCGATCCTCCAGATCCCCGCCCCAAATTCCGGCGCTGCGCATCCCGCTGCAGCCCCCCCCCCCCATCCCCGCTCCATCCCACCCGGCTCCATCCCTGCCCGCTCCCCTGCCACACCTTACACCTCCATGAAAACACCTCCTGCATCCCGTGGGATCCATCCCGGCCGTCACCAACCCCCGCTCCGGGCACGGCGTCCACGGGGAGCTGGATGGGGTTGGATCCAGCCCTTCCATACCCCCCCCCAAAAAGGAGGAGGGTGGGATTCAGCCCCCCCTCCCCGCCTAGGGTGGGATGCAGCCCCTCCGAAGCCTTYCCGTGGGGAGTGGGATGGGATCCAGCACCTCCATAATTCCCCCCTGGGAARCAGGGTGGGATTTAACCTCTCCATAGGGAGCAGGATGGGATCCAGCYCCTCCATCAAATCCCCTCCATGRGRAGCAGGGTGGGATTTAACCTCTCCGTGGGGAGCAGGGTGGGATTTAACCCCTCCATAGGGATCAGGATAAGATCCAGCCCCTCCAAAGCCCTCTCAAGAAGGGCAGGGTGGGATCCAGCCCCTCCATAAAGCASGGAACAGGGATCCAGCCCCACGACGGGGAGCAGGGTGGGATCCAGCCCCTCCATAAAGCAGGGAACAGGGATCCAGCCCCACCACAGGGAGCAGGGTGGGATCCAACCCTTCCATAAACCCCCCAAGGAGGAACCAGAGAGATTCAGCCCCTCCATGGATAACCAGGTGGGATCCAGCCCCTCCAGAACCCTTTCCAAAGGGAGCAGGGTGGGATCCAGCCCCCCCCCCCTTCCCTGGAAAACACGGTGGGATCCAGACCCTCCACTGGGAACAAGATTGGGATCCAATTCCCCACCTTTCCCAACGCCCCCCCCSGAAATCCAGGGTGGGGTTGAGCTCCATCCCCCTTCTCCATCCCCTTCCCGCAGCCACAGGGAACCAGGTGGGCGCATCCAGCCCCCCCCCCCGCTCCATGCACCAAAATCTGGGAGGGGGGTTTGGAATTCTCCAGCCAAACCAACACCTCGACGCAGCGCAGGTGGGGACGCCCCCCCCCACCCCAAAATCAAGGTGGAGCCCCCAAAACGGTGCCAGAGGCGGAGGAAACCCAAAAAGGCGCTGAAATCCCCCAAAAAGTGGTGATGGGAAGGGGGGGGGGGGGAAAGACCCCCCCAAGGGCACCTCGGAGAGGGGGGGGGGCACCCCCATAAGCGCCATAAGGGGAGCGGGGGATGCATG
>JACAXG010000365.1:137858-154657 GCA_018881555.1 Amblyornis subalaris
GGCCCCCCCCACCTCTGCCGGTGACCGACCCCGAGCCCCCCCCGCCCCCTCCGGCCCCTCCTCGCTCCGCGGCCGCTCCCGGCGCGCTCCGAGCGCCGCGGCCCCGCCGCGTCCCCGTCACCCGCGACAACGGCGCCGCGGCCAATGGGGGCACCGGGCGGGGGCGGGGCCGAGGCCGGGCCGCGCCCCCCCGGTGCGGCGGGGACACGCCCTCATTCAGATGAGGGGGCGGGGAGAGGCGCGCGGGGCACCATGGGAGGGGGGTGGGAGGGTGGGGATGGGGATGCGCGTGCGCTCGGGGAAATACGGGAGTGCGGGGGGAGAGGCGCGGGGGAGTGCGCGTGCGCACTGGGAAATACGGCGCTTGTGGTGCGATGCGCCCGTGCAATTACGGTACTTGTGGGATGCGCGTTTGGAATTACGGTCGTTGTGGTGTGATGCGCCCGTGAAATTACGGTACTTGTGCGATGCGCATCTGGAAATACGGTAGTCGTGGTGCGACGCGCAGTTGGAATTACGGTACTTGCGTGAAGCCCGTTTGGAAATACGGTAGTTGTGGTGTGATGCGCACTTGGAAAYACGGTACTCGTGGTGGGATGCGCACCAGCAATTACGGTACTTGTGKGATGCGCGTTTGGAAATACGGTAGTCGAGTTCCGATGCGCACTCGGAAATACGGTAGGTGCGGCGCGCAAGCGCATTTTGGATCCGTAGTCGCGATACGGTGGCTGTGCGCATGCGCATTCGGAAATAGCGTAGTTCTGGAGTGCCGTGCATTTGGAATTACGGTAATTGCGGTGCACATGCGCACTGGGAGTTAGGGATGGGTAGGATGCGGCCCTGGAAATACGGTACCCGTAGCGCGCATGCGCATTTGGAATCGGTGATTGTGGAGCGCATCTCATCGAGAAATACGGTAGATAAGAACCTTTGGTGCTACGGTGGTTGCGGTGCGCATGCGCATTTGGAACTGCGGTGTCGGGGTGCGATGCGCTTTTGCATTTACGGTAGTGCAGACGCGCATGCGCGCTTGGAAATACGGTAATTGCGTGATGCGCATCTGGAACTACCCCTACGCGTGGTGCGCATGCGTATCTGGAAATACGGCGCCTGTAGATGCGCGTTTGGAATTACGGTACTTWAGGTGCGCATGCGCATCTGGAAATTACGGTACTTGTACGATGCGCATCTGGAATTGAGGTATTTGGCGTGCGCATAGCGTATGGAATTGCGGTATTTTCAGTGCGCATGCGCATGGTGAAATTACGGTAAGTGTGATGCGCACACAGAAATACGGTATTTGTTTTGCGCACGCGCATTTTAAAAAAACTCTGGAAATACGGTACCGGCGGCGCGCACACGCATTCTGTAAATACGGTAATCCCGTATTTCCCGAGGGGGACGCGAGTGGGAACACGCGTGGGAGCTGCCGTGTGCGCTCTGTGCGTGTGTGTGCGCGCACGTACACCAAAGTCACACACGGGAGGTTCCCCAGCACCCTGCGACCCACAGGTCCCTCCGGACCTGCACCCCAGGGCGGCACCGTGTGACCCCCGAGCCCCCCGGGGGGTCCGGGACACCTCACGCCCACAGTGTCCCTCAGCACCCCAAAATACCCCACTGTACCCCGTGGTACCTGTGCCCTCCTCCCTCACCGTCCCGCGTGTCCGCACCCCCCACTGCCCTCCATCCATACCCATGTTCCCATTCCCTCACTGGTGTCACTGGGATGGGGATGGAGACCCCAAACGGGGAGGTTCCAACCCCCCGGGGTCCCCACTGAAATTTGTCCCCTCCACTCTAAACTAGTGTCCTTTGACCCCACCACCTCTTCCTGCTGCTCCATCAGATATTCCCTCACTGCGATGTCCATCAACACACCCCAATATCCCAAACCCCCCAAGCAGGAAGCCCGAAATATTTTTGGGAGGATGAAGGACACCTGGCCGGTGTCACACCTGCGTTGAGGACACCGGGACACCTCGGAGCAGCTTCTGCCCCTTGGCCAAAACTTTGGGAATTCAAGAAACTGGGAGCAGCAGCTCATCGGTTTCAATTTGTCAGGAGGGGACAAGTTCGGTCACGGTCCGAAACCAACCACAAAMCCCTTTTATTCCCTTTCCAGCCTCGCCGAAATCCCTGACTTGCAGGTTTTCAAGGAATTTGGCCGGCTGTCCCGCTGGGTGTCTCGGCAGGATGGGGCTGGCGTCGGCGGCTCCGCCGTGCCCGGGGCTCCGCGGTGCAGCTCGCATGTTCTTTTTTTCCACAGCTGCGAGAGCTTCCTCACGTCCAACCCGTGGGTTTTGGGAGCAGAAGGACTCGAAACCGTCCCGTTTTCTCCTCCGAGCTCCTTTGGGAACGTGCACGGAGCGGGATGGAGCCTGGGAAAGGGTGAGTCAGCAAGATTTTGGTGTTTTCCTGGGGGCTTCTTTCTCCTGCTCCTGATGCTCTTTTGGGGTTGTTTTGGAAACGTTTCGTTTTGGGGTTGGTTTTATTATTTTTTTTTTCTAATTTAATCTGATTTGTGTAGAGTAAAAGAGCAGTTTTTTCCTTTTCTCTGAGCATCCCGATCCAAGAAAGACCATTCCATTATCAAATCATGGAATGGTTTGGGTTGGAAGGGAATTTCCTTGAGTTCCAAACCCCTGCCGTGGGTAGGGACACCTTCCCCCATCCCAGGTTGCTCCAAGCCCCATCCAGCCTGGCCTTGGATACTTCCAGGGAGGAATCAGGATGTTCCGGGGGGTTTGACACTCTGGAGAACACTCCCCCCACATCCACACCCTGAGGCATCACCCCCATTCCTGGGAATCTGGGCTCCATCCCCCACATCCAGCTGTGGTGGGATCTGGACCCTGAGGCACAGCCTGACCTCAGCGGTGACTGGGTGAGCCCCAGTTATCCCAGACACTTCTCCCATTCCTGGGCCACCAAGCTGACCAGGATCTTTGTTCCCAGCCCTTTGGAGGTGAGGGTCGTCTCATGATCCCAAGCCAAAACCTTGGGACAGCAGAGTGGGGATGTCTCCCATTGATCCAGGATCTGCTCCCGGGATGGTTCCTGTCCCTGGGTGACCCCAATGGGGAGATTGATCCATGTCCTGTGGTCCAGAGGGGACAGGGATTCCCAGCAGGCGTGAGCCGGTGTCCCTGTCACGGCGGTGCTGGAGCAACTCCTCCTCCAATTCCTGTTTTCATCCCTGGGGAAGGATAATCGCACCATGACTGCGTGATGATCACTCAAATCCATCTCCAAGTTGTTCTTCCTGCTAGGAAAGACAGGACTTGGAGCAACCTGGTCTGGTGGAAAGAGTCTCTGCCCATGGCAGGAGGTGGGAAAAAGGGGATGTTTTCCTGGGAGGGTGGTCCAGCCCTGGCACAGGAGTCCCCATTCCTGGTGGGATTTGTCAGCCGTGTGGACGTGGCACTCGGGCACATGGTTAAGGTCCCTTCCAAACCACTCCATGATTCTATTCCAGGCTTCTCTTCCTTCTACCTGGAGCTTYCCAAGAACCTCAAAGCAAATTTCTCTGTCTTTCAAGCCTTGTTTAAACACAAGAYGCCAACAACTCAATCCCGTGAATTCCCGCTGTCTCCGTCACCATGGGAACGGGAGACTGTTACCTTTTAATATTGCTAAGTTATATAAAGGCTTGAAACAACTCTGAAACTCCCCAACGATTAAACAAGAGGAGAGATGAAAAAAATGAAYGCACTTTTCCTGTTGGAAATGGATGATCTTGAAGGTCCTTCCCAACCCAAACCATTCCACGATCCTTGTTTCCTGCACACGCTGGGAATGAAATCCGATCCCACGAATTCCACTGTGTCTCCACAGCCCAAATCTTTGGGTGCCGGTGTTTCAATCCCATCATTTATCACRTTTGTTCCTCTTCATTGCCCCCTGGCCTGTTATAAATCCAGCCTTAAGGAATGAAGCTGGAAAACCAGACTGGTTCAGGRCTGGAGAGCACTTTTTTAGGGATGATTTTTTTCCATGGTGAAGTTGCTTTCGTGGCTCTCCTGACRTTCACCCAACTCTGAGTMGTTTCTAAATTCATATRAAATATTAATCTSTGTTTGCTTGGCTTCTCCGAAAGGTGTCCGTGTCCAGCTGGGAAGTTGGGCAATGGTGGTGTTGTCCYGCCTGGGAGCAGGAGCCGSCGGAATTCAGCCACTGGTCACAAAGTCCTCTTGTGTAACACCGGATTTAGGGAATGGGAAAGATAATTTCAGTCCTTGAGAGTGTGGACGTGAGTCCTCTCCACGTTCTTGAGCAATCTTCCCAGGGAATAATAAAAACCGGGAGGAAAGGAGGGCATGGAGCATCCTGGTGTGCACAGAGCAAAGGAGGCCCAGAAAGAAACCTGGATAATTCCCTTTCAAGAGTCCTCCCTGCTGAGGTTGTGCTCCTAAATCCTTATGGAATGGTTTGGTTTGGAAGGGACCCTAAAGATCTTCTGGTTCCATTCCCCAGTTTTCCCAGTCCCTTCATCTTGGCAGCTTTTCTCCAAAAGGGTGAATTCCATGGCCATGGGATTTGGTTTAGGCACAATTTGCCATCACTCCTGAGGCTCCTCCAGGAGGGAGCTCCTGACGATGAGATCCTGGAGGGAAGGGATGTGGCCGATGGATTTGCTTCCTTTGTTTCCCGTGAAAAGTTTGATTTGAATGGTATCTTGGGAGAAGGGCCTGGCGTGCCAGGACTAGGGGGAATGGCTTTAAACTGACAGAGGGAATTTGGGATATTGGGAAGGAATACCTCTCTGTGAAGGTGGTGATGAGTTGGAATAGAATTTCCAGAGAATCTGTGGCTACCCACCCTGGGAGTGTCCAAGGCCAGGTTGGACAGGGCTTGGAGCAACCTGGGATAGTGGAAAGTGTCTCTGCCCATGGCAGGGGTTGGAATTCCATGACCTTTAAGGTTCCTTCCAGCCCAAACCATTCCATGATTCCATGACCTGGGCACTCTGAATTGCCCCAAGCCTTCCTTTAGGGTGGGGACAGGGACACTGGACCCCGCGTGGGCTGTCCCGGGACCCTGCAGTGATGGAATATTTTTTGTGGGACTGCCAGATGTTTGGGCTGGGAACCACAGCAAGAGAATTCCGGGAGAGTTGGTCCTGCATTCATGTCCCAAGGACCTCCTGGCGCGGAAGAAAAATGCCATGAACACTGCAAATGGCGGGAGCAGTGACTTTGGGATGCCTCAGGAAGGGCAGGAGGTGACAACGCCCCAAATGGGCAGTCCAAGGACCCTGTGGGTGAATAGTGCCATCCAATGGGTGCAGGACTGAGGGGTCTGGGGCATCCAGCAGGACAGGAATTTACTTTGGAGAATTTTGGAGTTTGTTCTTGTTATCAACATTTTTAGCAGCATTTTGCCTTTGTATCGTTGTCCCTCCCCCTTTTCCACAATTTATGTTTYGTGTTTCTTTGCCGTTTCCCCCCCTTTCTTTGTTAAAATTGATTCTTTTCCCTTTCCCTTGTATTTTTGTGGGCTCATTGCTCAATCTGAACCACTTCTTTAGGTGGGGCTTTCTAACCAGGTGTTTTCTCCTCTATTTTTTGGCAGCCTTTCTCCCCCCGAAGGCCTTTGCTGGGCGGTTTGGTTTTGGCATTTATTCTGATTTATTCCAGTGGCGCTTTATGGATTTACTCAAAGCAGGAGAGGGGATTTTTTTTATCTTCTCGGTGTGGAATTAGGGGGGAAAAATGAAAAATCGGGGGCAGTGATTCCACAGGATGTGGAAAGGTGAACATCACGTTCACCTCCACACCAGGAGCCATGTAATTGTTTAGGTTAATTAAAGTGTCACTGTCAAACGCACTAGACGAATCTGGTTTAATATGTTACATTTTATTTTATTTTATTTTATTTTATTTTATTAATACAAAGTTTGATGGCAAGGTCCAGTCTACTAATTAAAATAATGTCATAGAATCATTATGGTTGGAAAAGACCCCCGAGATGATCAACCTCAAGTCCAACTCACTAAATGGGTGAAACATTCATAGGAACATCAAATTTGAATTAATTTCGAATGGGAGAGACTGAGGGAGAAGAAGGGGTAGGAAGGTTTAGTAGCACCTTATCATTGTCTTATCATTGTCTTATCATTGTCTTATCATTGTCTTATCATTGTCTTATCATCGTCTTATCAACAAAGCGGTTCAGTGGGATTGACCACAATTAAAACAGTGGCTGAACTTTAGATTGTAGAGGGCAAAATTCATGCTATATTTACTATGAAGTATTTAAATCTTAGGATCAGCTTCCCATTGCAACAAATTCCATAGAGCCATAGAATCGTGGAATTGCTGAGCCCTCTGAGATGGAGTCCAACTGTTCCCCCAGCACTGCCAAAGCCACTCTTAACCGTGTCCCCAAGTGCCACATCCACAGGGATGTTAATCCCTATTATGGCAGCCCTTTCCAGGAAGGAATTTTTCCTAGTATCCAACTAAACCTTCCCCGGCACAACGTGAGGCCATTTCCCCTTGTCCTGTCCCTTGTTCCTGGAAGCAGAGCCCGACCCCCACTCGCCTCCATCCTCCTGCCAGGGGTTGTTCAGAGCCAGAAGGTCCCCCCTGAGCCTCCTTTTCTCCAGGCTGAGCCCTCCCAGCTCCCTCAGCCACTCCAGGTTCTCCAGACCCTTCCCAGCTCCGTTCCCTCCCCTGGACACAATCAGTTCACAAACACCCAAAGAACAACAAATGTGCCCCTGAAAAGTTCCCCTCAAACATCAGTGAAATGTTCCCAACAAATGTTTTGGTGTTTCTCAGCAGGTGAAATGTTGAGCCTCAAGAACTGGGGGATCATCCCGGATTCTGCCATCAGATCAAGGTCCTCTGGAATATGAGGATCTGCAGAGTCTGTGGGCTTTGAGAGTGTCCCACTCAGAGGGAGATACCGGTCCCAGCCCGTTGTTTGTAGGGTCTTGAGATGCTTCCCTGGAATCATCCTTAATTTTTCCAATCTCAGGTCACTAATTATCGAAGTTTCTAAAGAAAATGCTTCCAAAACCATGGGAAATTGTTTTCAAAATCCCCACCCTGGCCTTGAACTCTTCCAGGGATGGAAGTAAGGCATGGGATGGTTTCTGCAGCCCTTTCCTTGCCTTTGTGCAGGACATGGGAGATGCCTTGGGCACTGATGGTCCTTGTGCAAAAGGGACCAGAGCCCTTTGGGTCAGTGCCCTACGGGTTATGGAATGAGGACACAGAAGTCAGTGCTGAACTCATGGAAAGGAATAACACATTTTTCCCCACTTCTCTCCTCTTCCTTTCCCCCACTCCCAGCTTTCCTTTCCGCTTCACTGGAACTATTTCTCCTCATGGATTGTGGGGAAGGCCGTTGGCCAGGACAGTTCTGACAGCAGCAGATTTCATCAGAGCCCCATCCAGATGAGCACAACTGTACCCAAGCCTTGGTTTGGCCAAGGGAAGGGCTTGTGTCATGTGCCAGAAGGAAAAAATGTACCAATAGTTGTTGGTGCTGAAATATTTCCCTTAACCTGTCTTGGCAATTTGGGGTTCTCATGTCTCTGTTGGGATGTGTGGCTTGGCCGGACTGGAAAGAGGTTCAGCACCAGACCACTGCCCACTGGCACCGATGGACAGTTGACACCTGGATTCGTGCCGTGAGAGGCTGGAACAGTCTTGGGAGAAGAAAGAAAGAAGAAACATCCGAGGCTGTGATGCAGGAGAATTTTATTGAAATGAAAAAGTAATAACTAGGAGATATAAGGGAAAGGGAGCCGGGCTGAGGTGCAAGTAGGGTGACCATCAGCCGGGGAGCTTTCCTTGCGGGAAGTTTTCCCAGAACATCAAGGCCTTCCTGCCCCACAGTGGGAGCAGCCCAACAGAGGTGCCCAATGGTCTCTGGCTTGGGAGAAGGAGTTTGCAGTAGAGGGGACTGGACAGAGTCGAAGGGGCAATGCAGAGCAGGGAGTGGCGGAAGAGCAGGAGGGAGATGGGCCATGTTTCAGGCAGCCTGGGCTGGCTGCTTTCCTGCTGCCTTGCTTGGTGCCCTGAGAGCAGGAGCTGGAAGCGCTGAGCCCATTTGAGAGCCTTGGCCCAGAGAGGAATCCACAACTCCCGGGATGTGCTCCAGGGAGTGGGTGGTTGGTGTCAGGGCTGGTGCAGAGGGTCCTTAGCAGGTGTAGCCGCCCCTTCTGCCATAGCAGCCCAGACCTCCCAGCCCATAGCCATAGCCCAGCCCATAGCCAAATCCACGGCCATAGCCAAATCCATAGCCACCAAATCCACCAAATCCACCAAATCCCCCAGAGATGGGCTGTCCCTGGAC
Organism: Amblyornis subalaris; assembly: GCA_018881555.1. Classification (NCBI taxonomy): domain Eukaryota; kingdom Metazoa; phylum Chordata; class Aves; order Passeriformes; family Ptilonorhynchidae; genus Amblyornis; species Amblyornis subalaris. The sequence continues at coordinate 146,169 of JACAXG010000365.1, forward strand.
ACTGAGTTCAGTGCCCACGGCAGCCAAGGAGGTGGATCCAACGGCGGTGCTCTGGGGGAAGGAGGTCATGATGGGTCCTGGCAGGGTGACCAGCACAGGGGAAGGGTCGATAACGACACGGGAATCCTGGCACTGGCGGACACAGGGCTCGTTGCAGCTGTTGGCCAGCGGGGTGGGTCCACAGGGGCGGCAGATGTTGTTGCAGGCCATGGGTGTTGTGTGGAGGGTCCCTGGAAAAGAGGGTGATGAGGCAGGGCAGGGGCATTGGGGTGCGAGGGGTGGTGTGTGAGGAGGGTTAGAGAGTGTGGAGGCTGTTGTGGGTCTGTGGGGAGGCGTGAGGGCTGCTGAGGCTGGGACTGAGTGTCAGCGATTCCTAACACGGACCCTGCCCAGCGCTAGCAAAGCACAAGCAAAATCAACTTTATTGAGAGAACCTGCGGTTTATAGACGTTCTTTCGATCACCAGTCTCATTCCTTATATGGTACTCTTTGAGTCACCCAACCAATCACACATCTTCAGTCCTTGTATGGGTCCCAGGGCTTCACATTGACCCGAACCAAAAGCCAGCCGCCACTGCCAGCTCTAGCGGGGGCCCGTGGTCCCACAGCTCAGTGTGCTGGAAGAGAGGGACCACGGGAGCAGGAAGGGCAGGGGCTTGAGACTTGTCTTGTTGCGGGCAGGAGCAGGAGCAGAAGGTGTCAGGAGAAGCTTGTGAAGGAGAGAGGCATTGGGCTGGCTTTTATGCTGGTTATGGAGGCCCAGGACAGCCTTGGCCCCTGGCCTTGGGGCATTTTGCAGGCAGCAGCTCTTGGCTGGCGCAACCTGGCAAGTCATTAGGTGGGGAGTGTTTTCCTTCCCACAGTTCTGCAATTCCGTGTCCTCATGTTGAGGCCATTTCCACTTGCCCTTGGCCACAGCTTCTAATTTGGAGTTGGTATTTGGGAGGATTTCATTGTTCGATGTGTGTCAGGGAGGGCTGAATAAACACCCAGAGCCCAGCAGAGGTGCAATGTCATCAGTGAGGTCAATTTGTGTCACTAGTGTGCTGTGGTTTGTGGGTGCCTGGTGAACACTGGGCCCCTCTTCTGTGTGCCTGGATGTCCATCAGTCATTGTGTTTCACCCAGGAATGCTGAGGGAGCTGCTGATGTCCTGGGGAGGTCACTCTGCAATAGATTGGCAAGGTCCTGGTGCCTGGGAGTGCTTCCTGATGAATGAAAGAGATCTCATGGCCTTGTGTCTTGAACTGGATCAGGAGAGAGGATCTGGAAAAGGAGAGGCTGTTCGGGCTGACCTTGTTCCAGTGCTATGGTCCATTTGGATTTCTGAAATTTACATGACGATGTACTCATTTAAAGTGTATTCCTGGACCTCATTAAGAGATGCAATACACAAACAACAAACCTGGTCCTACCCCTTTTTCATAGGCTGGTCTGTGATGTCAATTCATTTATTCCCCATTCAAGCTACAAGGTTTCATAACGTCTAGCCTGTCAGTCTTAATATTGTGTTCCTGTGAGCAAAAACCAGTAATTACTAACGGACAGTCAGCAAGCTCATCTTTCCTTCTGTGTCCTGGTGTGAGCGGTCCTTAGTGGAATTCTGCAATTCCATGTCCTTCCCTTGAGGCTGCATCCATCTGAGCTTGGAGACAGCTTTTAATTGCAAGAATTAGAGACGAAATTCTTGTTGTTGATGGCGCAAGTCAGGACGCGTAGAAGATTCAACCATAGAGGAGGAGAACTGGGGAGTCGTCAGTGAGGTCCTGCCGTGGCATATTGACAACATGCCCTATTTCCATCCTTTCCTGCTGCCTGAAGGAACTCCCAGTTCTCTCAGTTTCTCCTTGTTTTCAGAATATCCCAATATTGTCATTTTCATGGTCTCCCTGCGCTGCTCTTGGTCAACCATGTCCATGTCCCTGTTCCACTGTGAAGCTCCACCAGGGGTGGGGGACAGGAGGGTCAAGTCCTTGTATTCCCTTATATTCCTTTCGCTAATCCTGTCCTGGCAACTGCTGGAGCTTTTTGTCACAAAGGGTACATGGCCACCTCATGATCCATTTATGCTCCACCAGAACCACCAGGTCCTTCCCTGCTGGAACGCTTTGGTTGCCAAGGGAGGGGCAACTGGGGTCATGTGCCTGGACTTTTATCAGGGCTTTAACACAGTCCCAAAGACATCTTTATCTCTAAACTGCTGACACATGGGTTTGATGGGGGGACTAATCAATGGATGAGGGACAGCCAGAGAGTGCTGGTCAATGGCTCCCTGTACAGGTGGAGGTCAGTGTTGAGTCCTTCAGGGTTCTGCCTTGGACTGGTGCTCTTGAATACTTTTATCAATGACGTGGGCAGCGCGATCGGGTACCCACAGCACGGCTGCAGGTGACAGGAAGCTGACCAATGCAGTTGACATAACAACCTGGAGGGATCCCATCAGGAGCGACACGGGGAATGTTGAAAAGTGGGCCCATGAGAACCCCATGAGGTTCTACAAGTCCTAGAGCAAGGTCCTGCATCTGCATTGGGGCAATCCCAGACACGAGCACAGTTTTGGGGAGGAACTCCTTGAGAGCAGCCCCACAGAGAAGGATTTGGGAGTTCTGGTGAACCAAAAGCTGGACATGACACTGCAATTTGAACATTCAGCCCAGAACGCCAACCATATCCTGGGGTGCACCGAAAGAGTTGTGGTCAGCAGGAATGTCTGGGGATCAATTGAAGACGTGAGAAAACACCCAAATTCTTGTAGGCTTTGTTTCAATCTTCTACATTCCAGACACAAACCAATACCAATCCACTGGCCTCTATTTCTCCCAATTAAAATCTGTGGCCGAGGTAAGATGGACATAGCCTCAAGGTGAGGACATGGAATTGCAGAACAGCAGGAGTGAAAACACTCCCCACCTCATGACTCACATGGCTGGGCCAGCCAAGAAATGCTGCCTGCAAAATGCCCCAAGGTCATGTGCCAAGGCTGTCCCGCCCATCCAGAGCCAGCATAAAAGACGGGCCAGTGCCTCTCTCCCTCAGACACTTGTCCTGGCGCCTTCTCCTCCTGCTCCTGCCCACAACAAGGTGAGATTCAAGCCCTTTCTCCTCTTTCTCCTGCTCCCTGGCTCCTCTCTTCCAGCACGCCCGGCCCCAGCCTCTGCAGCCCTCACACCACCCTACAGCCTCCACACTCCCTTGCCCGCCTCACACACCGCCCCTTGGAACTCACACCCCTGCCCTGCTCACCCCCCTCTCTTCCRGGGACCCTCCACACCACACCCATGGCCTGCTATGACCTCTGCAGCCCCTGTGGACCCACCCCACTGGCCAACAGCTGCAACGAGCCCTGTGCCCTGCAGTGCCAGGATTCCCGCGTCATCATCAACCCTTCCCCTGTGCTGATCACCTTTCCAGGACCCACCATGACCTCCTTCCCCCAGAGCACCGCCATCGGATCTACCTCCTCGGCTGCTGTGGGCACTGAACTCAGTGTCCAGGGACAGCCCATCTCTGGGGGATTTGGTGGATTTGGCTACCACCTGGGCTATGGCCGTGGATTTGGCTGTGGGCTGGGCTATGGGTACAGGCTGGGAGTCTGGGGCTGCTATGGCAGAAGCGGCTGCTACACCTGCTAAGGACCCTTGGCACCACCCCTGACACCAACCACCCACTCCCTGGAATGCACCCCAGGCATTGAGGATGCCTCTCCGGGCCAAGGCTCTCAAATGGGCTCAGCGCTTCCAGCTCCTGCTCTCAGGGCACAAAGGAATGCAGCAGGGAAGGGGCCAGCCTGGGCTGCCTGCAAACATGGCCCATCTCCCTCCGCCTCTTCTGATACTCCCTGCTCTGCATCGCCCCTTCGACTCTGTCCAGTCCCCTCTGCTACAACCCCGTTCTCCCAAGCCAGAGACCATCAAGCACCTCTGTTGGGCTGCTCCCACTGCAGGGCAGGAAGGTCTTGGTGCTCTGGCCAAGCCTCCTGCAAGCAAAGGACCTCAGCTGATTGTCTCCCTACTTGGATCTCAGACCAGCTGCCTTCTGCTGGCTGGCCCTGCCTTTTCACTCTTCTACCTCAATAAAGTTGTCCTTGCATCACAGCCTGAGATGACTCCTTCTTCTTTCTTCTCCCAGGACTCCTCCAGTCTAACTCAGCTCTAGGAGAAGTTTGTGCAGGCCATTGGCGGGGATGAAAAAGGGCACGGAGGCCTGTCTTAGGAAATATTTCTCCAGTTCTACTGCCMGCTGGCACACTTTGGTCTTTCATTTGMACCACACARACTCTTCACTTACTTGAACTTGGGCCTGGATACACCAATGCAGGTCTATCCCTGTCCCTGACACAAGCCCCTCATGGTCTGTGTGTTCACTTTTGGCTCCAGTCCCTCATCATCTCCCAGGCTCATCTCCAGCTCTGCTTGAGGAGAACTGGGACCTCAAGTGTCCAGGGCAGGATAGGGAAAAGTGTTGTGATGAGGCAGAGGGAGGTGACTTTCTGAGCACCGGTGAGGTCCCATGTGAGGTGTTGTGGTCATTTCTGGGCTTCCCAGTATGAAAATGAAGTGGCTTTAGTGAGTTGAGACCAGTTCAGGGCCACCAAGATTCTAGAGGGACTAGAGGATGTTTCTTGGAGGGGAGACTGTAGCCATAGGCCAGCCCATAGCCAAATCCACGGCCATAGCCAAGGCCATAGCCACCAAATCCACCAAATCCCCCAGAGATGGGCTGTCCCTGGACATTGAGTTCAGTGCCCACGGCAGCCGAGGAGGTGGATCCAACGGCGGTGCTCTGGGGGAAGGAGGTCATGATGGGTCCTGGCAGGGTGACCAGCACAGGGGAAGGGTTGATGATGACGCGGGAATCCTGGCACTGCAGGGCACAGGGCTCGTTGCAGCTGTTGGCCAGCGGGGTGGGTCCACAGGGGCGGCAGATGTCGTAGCAGGCCATGGATGTTGTGTGGAGGGTCCCTGGAAGAGAGGGTTGTAAGGCAGGGCAGGGCAGGGCTGGGGGGGTGCCAGGGGCTTTGTGTGTGAGAAAGGAGAGCGAATGTGGAGGCTGTTGTGAGTCTGTGGGGAGGCGTGAGGGCTGCTGAGGCTGGGGCTAAGCGTGCTGGAAGAGAGAGGCCGGGGGGAAGGAGCAGGAGGGTCAGGGGCTTGAGTCTCACCTTCTTGTGGGCAGGAGCAGGAAGAGAAGGCATCAGGAGAAGCGTGTGAGGGAGAGAGGCACTGGGCCGGCTTTTATGCAGGTCCTGAATGGGTGGGACAGCCTTGGCCCCTGGCCTTGGGGCATTTTGCAGTTAGCAGCTCTTTTCTGGCCAAGCCTGGTGAATCATGAGGTGGGGAGTGTTTTTCTTTACTCAGTTCTGCAATTCCATGTCCTTCCCTTGAGGCCGTGTCCATCTGACCTGGGCGGCAGCTTTCAGGAGTTGTTATGTGGGAGATTTGATTGTTTGATGTGTGTCAGGGAGGGCTGAATAACCACCCGGAGCCCAGGAGAGGTGCAATGTCACCAGTGTGGTAATGTTGTGGCACTGCTGTGCTGTGGTTTGTGGGTGCCTTGTGAACACTGGGCCAGTCTTCTTTGCTTCTGGATGTCCATCAGTCATCGTGTTGCACCCAGGAATGCTGAGGGAGCTGCTGATATCCTGGGGAGGTCACTCTGCAATAGCTTGGCAAGGTTCTAATGCCTGGGAGCACTTCCTCATGGATCTCATGGCTTTGTGTCTTGAATGGGATCAAGAGAGACGATCTTAAAAATGAGAGGCTGTTCAGGCTGAACTTGTTATGGTTCCTGTGTTATGGTAAATTTGGATTTCTCAAATTTAAATGTCAGCATACTCTTACATGTAACATGTATTCCTTGACCTCATTAAGAGATTCAATACACAAACAACAAAGCTGACCAATCCCTTCGCTTCCAGGCTTGTCTGTGACATCAATTCTCTTATTCCGCCTTCAGGCCTTAAGGTTTCATAACTTATATCCTGCTACTCTTCATATTGCGTTCCTGGCAGCAAAAGACAATTATTACTCCTCTGTCACGGTGTGGGCGTTCCTCTGTGGAATTCTGTGATTTCAGGTCCTTCTCTTGAGGCCATGACCAATCTGTCCTTGGCAGCGATTTAGAAGTTAAAGTCTGATGTTAATAATTCCTGCCAGGGAGGCCTGAAGATGTGACCAAAGCTTGGGAGAGGTGGGATGTCATCAGTGATGTCATCCTGTGGCACTCAAGTGTGTTCTGGTTTTTTGGGTGTGTTGTGCAGAGGGGCCCCAAACCATGGCAGCTCAGTCAGGCTGCTCTGGGCTTTGCAGGAGCGCTGCTTGTGCAGGACTGCTCCTTCCATCACATCCTCTCCCTCCCCACCGTGTGACCATCTCTCCGGGCCTGTCCATATGCCTGGCCTTTCCCTTTGGAGTTGAGAAAACCATCCATAGGATTTATGGAGGCCTCTCATACTCCCCATAGTTTTGTGTTGTTTCATCCATAGTGCTCATCTCAGCTGGGCCCTGCAAGGTCACCCTGTGCGGTCACAGTGTTTGGGTCTGACTGAAACATGGAAAGGAATTTTGGTGAGGGCAGAGAACAAGATGCATGAAGTGCACAATTCCTCTTCCGTGGACTGGTCCACCCTTCAAACCTTGGTGTGTACATTTTAAAGATAAGGATGTCCTGTTGCATTGTGTTAAAGCCCTGACACAAGTCCTGGCACACCGCACCAGTTGCGCTTCCCTTGACAACCAAAACATTGTGGCAGGGAAGGACCTGGTGGTCCTGGTGGAGCATAAATGGATCATGAGGTGGCCATGTACCCTTTGTGACAAAAAGCTCCAGCAGTTACCAGAACAGGATTAGAAAAAGGAATACAAGCAAGTTAAGGGACCTGACCGTCCTGTCATCCACCACTGGTGGAACTCCAAAGTGGAACAAGGACATGGACATGGTTGACCAAGAACAGGGCGTTGAGCCCATGACACTGATGGAACTGGCGTATCCTTAAGGTGAGGAGAAGCTGAGAGAGCTGGGATTTCTTTCAGGCAGGAGGCAAGAATTTCAATGGGATATGTTGTCAATATGCCATGGCATGACCTCACTGCCAACTCCCCAGTTCTCCTCATCTGTGGTTGAATCTTCTACATGTCCTGACACAACACCAGCTTTGGTCACCAATTCTTGCAATTAAAAGCTGCCACCAAGGTCAGATGGACACAGGCTGAAGGGAAAGAACATAGAATTACAGGAAGGAGAATATTCCCCACCTCATGACTCACCAGGTGGTTCCAGGCAAGAGTTGCTACATGCAAAATGCCCCAAGGCCATGGGCCAAGGCTGTCCTGCCCCTCCACAACCAGCATAAAAGTCGGACCAGTGCCTCTCTCCCTCACACACTTCTCCTGGCACCTTCTCCTTCTGCTCCTGCCCACAACAAGGTGAGTCTCCAGCCCTTTCTCTTCCTTCTCCTGCTTCCCTGGCCCCCTCTCTTCCTTTATGCTCTGTCCCAGCCTCAGCAGCCCTCACCCCTCCCCACACACCCACAACAGCCACCACACTCTCTCGCCTCCCTGACACACAAAGTCCCTCGCACCCTCATAACCCTGCCCTGCCTCATCACCCTCTTTTCCAGGGACCCTCCACACTACACCCATGGCCTGCTACAACCTCTGCCGTCCCTGTGGACCCACCCCACTGGCCAACAGCTGCAACGAGCCCTGTGCCCTGCAGTGCCAGGATTCCCGTGTCGTTATCGATCCTTCCCCTGTGCTGGTCACCCTGCCCGGACCCATCATGACCTCCTTCCCCCAGAGCACCGCCGTTGGATCCACCTCCTCGGCTGCTGTGGGCACTGAACTGAGTGTCCAGGGACAGCCCATCTCTGGGGGATTTGGTGGCTTTGGTGGCTATGGCCTTGGCTATGGCCGTGGATTTGGCTATGGGCTGGGCTATGGCTATGGGCTGGGAGGCCTGGGCTGCTATGGCAGAAGGGGCGGCTACAACTGCTAAGGACCCTCAGCACCAGCCCTGACACCAACTACCCACTCCTCGGAACCCAGCCCAGTCATTGAGGACGCCTCTCTGGGCCAAGGCTCTCAAATGAGCTCAGCGCTTCCAGCTCCTGCTCTCAGGGCACCAGACAGCAGACACTAAGGGGTCAACCCAGGATGCCTGCAATCACGACCCATCTCCCTCCTGCTCTTCTGCTACTGTCTGCTCTGCATCGCCCCTTTGGGTCTTTCCAGTCCCGTCTGCTGCAAACCCCTTCTCCCAAGCCAGTGACCATTGGCCACCTCCAGTTTGCTGCTCTCAGTACAGGGCAGGAAGGCCTTGATGCTCTGGCCAAAYGTCCTGCAAGCAAAGGACCTCAGCTGATGATCACACTGCTTGCACCTCAGACCAGCTGTCTTCCGCTGGCTGGCCCTGCCTTTTCACTCTTCTACCTCAATAAAGTTGTCCTTGCATCACAGCCTGAGATGACTCCTTCTTCTTTCTTCTCCCAGGACT
>JACAXG010000366.1:21084-34889 GCA_018881555.1 Amblyornis subalaris
GGTGAGCCTGGGAATGTGGGAATGGTGGATGGGAGGGTTGGGAATGCTCCGGAACGTCTCCATCATCCATGGTGAGCGTGGGAATGTGGGAATGTGGGGGGTGGATCCAACGTGGGATGGTCGAGGGTGGAAGAGCTCTCCGAGGTCGCGGAGTTCAACCATTCCCGGCCCCTGATCCGTGGCCCCAAGGGCTGCATCCACAGGGATTTGAGGTCCCTGTGGGAATGGGGATTCCAGCCCTGCCCCGGGCCTGTTCCAGGCCTTTATGACCCTTTCCAGGAAGGAATTGTTCCCARTATCCAAGGAAACTTCCCGTGGCACAGCTTGAGGCCGTTCCCTCGTCCTGTTTCCCACCAATCCTGATCCCACCTGGCTCCAGCTTTTCAGGGAGTTGTGCAGAGCCGGAAGGTTCCCCCAGATCCTCCTTTTCTCCAGGCTGAGCTCCTTTCCCAGCTCCCTCAGCCGCTCCTGCTGCTCCAGCCCTTTCCCAGCTCCGTTCCTTTCCCTGGATACGCTCCAGCCCCTCCAGGTCCTTCTTGGAATGAGGGGCCCGGAGCTGCCCCCAGCCCATCCCTGCTCAGGTGTCTCCATCCCCTTGGACTCTCCCAATTTTCCTCCATCCCCTTGGACTCTCCCAATWTTCCTCCATCCACSTTTAGGAGGAAAGATCCCAAGGTTCCCTCAAAGTCATCCGGAAAAAACCCTTCCCCATCCCATCTTCCCTTCCTTTACCACCCTCAGCCCTTCCCAAATCCCAGAGCGGTTTTTGTGGGAAGGGACCTTAAATCCCATCCCGATCCAACCCCGACACCTCCCACTATCCCAGGCTGCTCCAAGCCCCATCCACCCTTTCCTTGGACACTTCCAGGGATTGGGCAGCCACAGCTTCTCTGGGAATCCTGTGCCAGGGAGGGGAGAAAACCCAGGGAGAAACCCAGGAGATCCCAGCGGAAGCTCCAGGGAAGAGCAGAAGTTCGGGAAGCAGCTCCCGTTTTTTGGCTGTGGTGTTGCACCTGAGACCCCACTGGCTGTTGCTCATTCCCRGTGCTCCCAGCTGGAATTCCAGACGGGAAGGATCAGGATAATGCCAAGGCACTTGCTCCCCTTTTCCAGCTGCTGAGCCGGAGGGGATGGAAGTGGTTCGATCCATCCCCCTGGAATACCAACAGCTCCTGGGGGGGGTTTCCCTCATCCCTGGGGAATGTTGGCTCCCAATCCCTGTTTTGGGAATGCTGGGACCACCCTGCACCCTTCGCTTTGGTGTCTCCCCCCCTCTGGGATCCCTCTTTTCCCTCCACATCCATGGGAATGGTGCCACCTGCTCCGGGATGAGGACGGGATCCGGCACGGAGCCCCACAGCCCGGGAGTTGCGTTATCCCGGCACAAATCCCTTCCCAAGGGCCGGCGCCGGATCCRTCAGCCCTGACGCATTCCTGGCATCCCTGACTTCCCTCTCTCCCCATCCCATGGATYGTTCCCGGAGCCTTGTGCCCAGCTGGCCCCATCCCAGCTCCAGATGTCCTTGGGTGAGTCCGGCGTGTTCCCGGATGGATTTGGCTGAGCCATTCCCTGCCTTCCTCCCACATCCTCGGCCATTCCAGCCTCTGGATTCCGGATCCTGGAGCTGGCCCACGGCAGCTTGGGAAGGGCCCCAGGCTCCTCCCCAGCATCCAAGGGCTGCTCCAAGCACTTCCCACGGCTCGGGAAGGGCAACAYGGAGGAATTTGGGGTCTTGGGAGTCACCGGGAGGGAGAATTCCCAGGATCCACCGCCCGTCTGGATCCGCCGGCACAATCCCTGGGAGGGATGTGCCGGATCCCAGCAGCTCCGGAGGGCGACAGGACGGTCCCATCCGTCAGGAAACTCCTGATCCCGCTGGGATTGGAGGGCGGGAAGCCGGGATGCAGCAGGAATGGGATTTCCCGAGTGCAAACCTCGGGAGCTGCGGGGTGGGAACAGCTTGGGATGGTTGGGAGCTTCTCCCAGCTGCTCTTCCCAGTTTTCCTCCGCCCCGGCTGCTCCCTGTGTCCCGTCCCAACAGCTGTCCCATCCGGGAACATCCCTGAGAGGATTCCGGAGAATCTGTGGCTGCCCCATCCCTGGAAGGGTCCATTCCCAGGGGTCTGGAATTCATTCCCTTGGTCCAGAGTCCATCCCCAGGGTCTGGGGTCCCTTCCCAGGGTCTGGAGTCCATTCCCAAGGTCTGGAATCCATTCCCTGAGTCTGGAGTCCTTCCCCAGGATCTGGAGTCCTTTTCCAGGTTCTGGGATCCATCCCAAGGGTCTGGAGTCCATCCTCAGGGTCTGGAGTCCATTCCCAGGGTCTGGAATCCATCCTCAGGGTCTGGAGTCCATTCCCAAGGTCTGGAATCCATTCCCATGGTCAGGAGTCCATTCCCAGGTTCTGGAGTCCATTCCCAGGGTCTGGAATCCTTTGCCAGGGTCTGCAGTTCATTCCCTGAGCCTGGAATCCTTCCCTAGGGTCTGGAGTCTTTCCCCCAGGTCTGGAGTCCATTCCCTGGGTCTGGAGTCCATTCCCTGGGTCTGGAATCCATTCCCAGGGTCCGGAGTCCTTTCCCAGGATCTGGAGTCCTTTCCCAGGATCTGGAGTCCATTCCCAGGATCTGGAGTCCATTCCCAGGGTCAGGAGTCCATTCCCAGGGTCTGAGATCCATCCCCAGGGTCTGGAGTCCTTTCCCAGGATCTGGAGTCCTTTTTGAGGTCTGGGATCCATCCCAAGGGTCCGGAGTCCATCCTCAGGGTCCAGAGTCCATTCCCAGGGTCCGGAGTCCATCTCCAGGTTATCGGGTCCATCCCTGGGGTCTGGAATACATTCCCTGAGTCTGGAATCCTTCCCCAGGGTCTGGAGTCCATTCCCAGGGTCTGGAATCCATCCGTGGGATCTGGGATCCATCCCTGGGGTTTGGAGCCTGTTCCCAGGATCTAGAGCCCATCCCCAGGGTCTGGAGAGCTTTTCCAGGGCCGGGATCCATCCGCAGGGTCTGGAGTCCCTCTCCACGTCCCCTCAGCCCCCSGAGCTGTTCATTCCCGGGGGAAGAGGCACCCGGGGCTGGCAATTCCATATTTCCCATCATCCTCTCCCATCCCCGACCATCTCCATCCCGGGACATTTCCCGACCTTGACGTGGGCCGGGATCCCACTGCGGATCCCACGGATTCCTACAGAATATCCACAGATCCCGAATCCTGATCCGTTGGACCTGTGCACATCCCTGCTCTTCCCGACCCTTTCCCATCGCCCGGAGCCCTGGCTGGATCTCAGCTTTCCGAGTTCCTGGCTGTTGGGATTTCCGGGAAATCTGTTCCCGATCCTCTCCCCGGGATGGGTGGGAATGTTCTCGGCCTCTCCCTGCCCCATTGTCCCTCATCCCGGGAGTCTGTTTTTTCCCGTTATTCTATTTCGCTGTTCAAATTCCTTCTTCCCGTTGTTTCGGCTCCCGATTGTTCTCAGCTCCKGGGATTTGACCCTTTGCAGGACGAGGGATAAAACCTTGGACTGGGATTTTCTGCTCGTCCCTGGGGTTTTTCCAGCAAAAAAATCAACCACCCCAAGGATCACCTCAGGAATTCCCAAAGGTTCATCCCGCCTGGATAATGGGAAGTGTCGCTGCCTKCGGATGATCCTTAAAGTCCCTCCCAACCCRAACCATTCCGGGATTCTGTGAACATTCCCAAAAGGCAAATTTTCCCTTATTTCTTACAACGATTTCAGTGGGAATGTCCCAACTTTTGGTCGAAAGGAAAATTCCCGGGTGGAGCTTCCAGGTGAATTTTCCTGGCACACGCAGCCGGCTGGTGGAGCCCCGCYGGGAATTCAACACCCATAAATCCTGGAAAAGGCTCCGGCAGCTCCTCTGTCCCCGCTTTGCTCCCGTGTTTCTCGGCGATCCCTGCGCCTCCCGCTCCTGCTGCACATTCCCGAAGCCGGGATGCGATTCCCGTTTTCCYGCTGTGTTCCAGGGCCCCCGGGACCCAAGGGAGACCGAGGCACGGAAGGGATGGAGGGAGAGCCGGGCCTTCCCGGCCTTCCCGGGCTGCGAGGTAAGGAAAACATTCCCGGTGTCCACAACCCCACGAAATCCCATCCCGAAATAATCCAGGTGATCCAAAGCCAAGGGAACAACTCCCGGTGACTTCCCGACCCGGCCCGTGGGATGTCCCAAGTCTGGAAGGACACGGGGATGGATCTGTTCTCCCGGATCCTGCCGGACCGTCCATCCCTGAGGGAAAAATGTCTTCTCCCACCTGGATCCAAGAGGGTCCACGTTGATATTCCCGAATTCCAGGGTCTCCCAGCCAGGCTGGAGCAGGAATTGGCCACCCCTCCCCAAAATGGAGCCTTCCCAAGGCGCCGGGGCTGGAATTGCTGCTGGATCCCCCCRGCAGATCCCGGGAACCCGGCAGAGGGGCCTCGGCTCCGAGACTTTTCCCGGGATGTTTTTTCCTATGTCAATAATGCCAAGTTTTTTCCCCCCTCTTAACTCCATTGTTTTGGGGAGGAATTCCATTAAAAGCTGCCAGAGGACATTCCCACCCTCAGGAAGACTCAGCTTGGGGCTGCTTCTAGTTTTAAGGAAAAGCTGGGAATGCTGGCTCTGCTTCCAAGGGTTGGGAATGGCACGGAGGTGGTGCAGGATCCCCCTGGGGACAGTTTCTGGATTGGGATCTGGACGGGATCCATCCCGGCTGGAGCATGGATCTGCTCTGCATCCCAGAGGGAGGAGGTCCAGGCCTGAGCTGAGGTCCAGGACCAGATCCAGATCTGGATACAGATCCAGGTCCAGGTCTAAGTCCAGGTCCAGCTCAGGACCCAGGACCAGATCCAGATCCAGGTTTGGATCCATATCCAGGTCAAAGTCCGGGTCCAGATTCAGGTCCAGATCTAAGTCCAGGTCCAGGACCAGTTCCAGAACCAGGTCTGGGTCCAGGTCAAGATCCAGATCCAGCTCCAGGATCAGGCCCAGATCCAGACCCAAGTCCAGGTCAAGGTCCAGTTCCAGAACCAGGACCAGTTCCAGGACCAGCTCTGGATCCAGATCCAGGTCCAGGTCCAGGTCAAGGTCCAGATTCCAGTGCAAGTCCMGATCCAGATCTGGATCCAGATCCAGGTCCAGGYTGAGGTCCAGTTCAAGGCCCAGCTCAAGGTCCAGACCCAGGTTTGGATCCAGATCCGGATCCAGATCCAGGTCAAGGTCAGGGTCAAAGTCCAGGTCAAGGTCTAGGATCACATCCAAGTCCCAATCCAGATCCGGATCCAAGTCCAGAACCAGAGCCAGAGCCAGGTCCAGGTCAAGGTCCAATTCCAGTTCAAGGACAAGGACCAGGACCAGATCCAAGTCCAGGTCCACATCCAGGACCACATCCAGATCCAAATCCATCCCTTGGTATCGCCTGCTCCAAACCCACCAGGTCCAGATCCAGGACCAGATCCAAGTCCAGGTCCATATGCAGGATCAGATCCAGATCCAGGTCCATCCCTGGCATCCCCTGCTCCAAACATTCTCCGTAGGACTCTGGATGTCGGAGGCTGCTCCCACTCCCCAGCCCTGCTGGGATTGCTTTGGGCTCCAACCCTCGGATTTTGGGATCTCTCCTTCCCAGGCCGAGCCGAGCGAGGCAGAGCCGGCCTGGAATCCGATCTCCCTCGGACAGCCCCGCGTCCCTTTCCCCCCCGGCTGGAATTTCTGGCGCTGACGGATCCATGGCTGTTTTCCTTGGGTGTAACAACCCTCGGAATGGGATTGGCTYCTTTCCTCGCTTTTCCCTTTTTTCCCCTCCATTTTTTCCTCGTTCGAACAGAAAAACAAAGCAGTCCCGGGAGGGTCGACCTTCGGGAAAAGCTGTGGGAAGAGCCACGATTTTTTAGGTGTTTCTCCGGTGTTTCTCGGGATGTGGGCGCAACCCTTTGGCTCTGAGTGCAGGTGTATCCCTGGAAAATCTCCTTTTCCACGGCAAATCCACCCTCCTGTCCCTGCCCCTCACAAATCCAGGTCCTGGTCCCTCCTCGGGATGGACACGGCAGGGAAAGGTTGGAGCTCCGGATGATCCCCCCTGGAGTTGGGGCTCGAGTTCCTCCTGGCGGATTTTTCCTCGTAAACCAGAGGGAAATCGGGAAAAGCCCAGCCCGGGAAGGGCGGGAGGAGCGGTGCCGAGGGAATCCAGGGCTCCGTCCCCGTGGATCGTGCCGGGCTGGGATGCAGGAGGAGCTCCGGATCCGACCCCGCTTCAGGCTGGGGCTGAGTCCCCGCTGGATCATTCCCACGGGATCATTCCCAGGTCCCACCAGATCCCAGCTCCAGCACAGGGATCCTTTCCTTCACCCCCGGATCCAGATCTGGATCCAGATCCAGGTCCGGGTTGAGGTCCAGGACCAGATCCAGATCCAGGTCCAGGTCCAGGTCCAGGTCCAGATCCACAACTGGATCCAGGTCCAGATCCATGACCAGATCCAGATCCAGGTTCAGGTCCAGGTCTGGGTCCAGGTCCAGGACTAGGTCCAGGACCAGATCCACATCTGGATCCAGGTCAAGGTCCAGTTCCAGGACCGTATCCATATCCATATCCATATCCATATCCATACCCTGATCCAGGTCAAGGTCAAGGTCCAGTTCCGGTTCCAGGACCAGATCCAGGACCACATCCAGATCCAGATCCAGGTCCCACGTGGATGGAGGTCACCTCCAAGGCTTGGATGTGTCCCCCGCAAAAGAATTCCCGAACCACAGCCCCATTTCCCACCTCCCGGAGCTCGGGAATGTTCGGGTTGGAGGATTTCATCCAATCCCTTCTCCCATAAATCTCCAGCTCTCCCGGATTCGGGAGATTTCTGGCTCACGGCGGGTACATCCCACGGGAATTTCTTCTCCGCCCTGGATCCCRGTTTCCCCTCCTTGTTCTCCAGCTTTGGAGCCCGATCACCTCCACGTGAGCCGAAGGACGCTCAGGAATTCCTGAGCACCCGGACAAATCCGTCCTGTACCCGAGGGAAGCGCAGGAAAAGGACGGGCCGGGCTTTCCGGGCTCTCCCGGTTTTCCCGGACTCCTGGCGAGGGACCGGGGAGCGACCGAAACTGTGGAATTGTGCCGAAGCTGGGTCCTCATTCCTCGTCCTCGTTCCAGGGCTTCCCGGGGAGAGGGGACCCCCAGGCCCGCGCGGATTGAAGGGAGATCAGGGAGACCTCGGCCCCCGCGGGCCCGCGGGAACGCGCGGAWTCAAAGGTAAGGACGCGGATCCCGCCCGGAATCCGGGGGCAAACGGGCTCTGGAGACCCCCGGGACGAGGGGCAGGGGTGGGGGGACAGGGGTGGATCCTCCGGCTCGGGATCCACCCGGATCTCCCGGAGCAGCGGGAATCCGAACAATTCCCGCACCAAGAGCGTTCCAACCGAGGAACAGCTCGGAGGGAGAGGAGGGAACGGTCGGATTTGGGATTGGGATGTCCTCCCATCCCAAGGGCTCCGTGAGGGAGCTGTGCTCCCGCGCTTGGCTCCGGCAGGGATTTGGGAATAACCTCCTGTTTGTTTTCCGGGGGCACTCCTGCCTCGCTGCGGTTTCCCGTCTTCCCACACCTGGGAAAACCGCGGGAGCGGGAAGGSCCGCGCGGGGATTTAGCGGGACGCGGCTGTCCCCGGACACCCGGGACGGGAAATTCCGGGCTGCAACCAAAACCGGGATTGGCAATCCCAAAAAAATGCTCTTTGTGCCTCAAAATTCCTGCTGAGGAGGCAGGAAGGGAAAACACCCCGGGAAGAGCTTGGAGTTGTAGGGAATAAAAACCTGGAGTGCTGTGGATTTGGGATTGGGTGGGAAGGGACACTTTCCACTATCCCAGGGTGCTCCAGGAGGTTGGAAAATCCCTGGATCCATCCCCGGAGCACCGGGAAGGGGGATTTCCTCACTGGCCCATGCCAAGTGCTCCTTAAACCCAGGAAATGATCCCAAAAAACCGGGGCCGGTCGAGCTGGGATTCACCTGCCTGATGCCGGATTTGCTCTGCGGAGAATCATGGAATTGCCGAGGTTGGAAAAGCCCTCGGAGATCAGGGAGTCCAACCATTCCCGGCACCGCCAAGGCCATCCCGATCCCTGTCCCCAAGGGCCGCTTCCACAGGGATTTAAATCCCTCCGGGAATGGGGGCTCCGCCACTGGACTCGATGCTCTCCAAGGGCTTTTCCAACCTCAACAGTTCCATGATCCTTGAGAGGATGAGCCACGCCCAGATCCCGTCACCATCCCAGGGATCCCTCCTGTCCCACATGGATTGGGATCACTCCCAGGGACCCCCAAAGTCCGTCCCCATCTCCCTTCTCCTGGAGGTCGGGAATGTGGGATAAGGGGGTTCATCCAAGCCCTTTTCCGATGAATATCCAACCCCTCTGGCAGCGAACTCCCAATCGGAGCAGTTTATGGGATTCTCTGGCATTTGTGGGAAACACACCTGGAGCCGGGCATGGATCCAAAGCCAGGATTTGCCCCAAATCCCAGTTTTCTGCAGGACTTGTCTTACCCTTCTCCAAGGACTTCCGAGCCCAGGAGAGCCCTCGGTTCCCTGGGAAGCGCATCCCATCCTGGAATGGGGAGTGCTCGGTGACGATGAGCCTCCTCACGGAAAATTCCAGGTTTAAACCCGGGATAGTGGGAGGTGTCCCTGCCCCTGGAGCGGGATGGGATTTCAGGTCCCTTCCCACCCAAACCATTCCAGGATTCCCTGATTGCTGCTCGTGCTCAGGGAGGTGGAAATAACCTGGACGAGTTTGGGATTCAGGGATGCTGCAGGGATGGGAATCCTCGTCCACCTTCCCCTGTCCCAGGTTACTCCAAGCCTCGTCCAACTTTTCCTTGGGCACTCCCAGGGATCCAGGGGCAGCCGCAGCTTCCCTAGGAATTCCAKCCCATCCCTCCCCHCCCTCCCAGCCGGGAATTCCTGCCCCAGATCCCAGCCCCATCTCCCCTTTCCCAGTGGGAAGCCATTCCCTGGCTCCTGTCCCTCCATTCCTTGTTCCCAGTCCCTCTCCAGCTCTCCCGGAGCTCCTTGAGCCTCTGGAAGCGGCTCCGAGCTCTCCCTGGATCCTTCCCTTCTCCAGTTGGACATTCCCAGCTCTCCCATCCCTGGCTCCAGAAGGGCTCCAGGTCTCGGAGCAGCTCCATGGCCTCCYCTGGAATTGCTCCTTCTGGAGTCGGGATTTGGGATCTGGAGCAGCTCCGCGGGTGGGATCTCCCCTGAGCGGGGCAGAGGGGGACAATTCCCGCTTTTCCTGCTGCCCGAACTCCGGGATCATGCCAGGACGAGGCCGTTTTCCCGCTCATCCCAACCTCTCCCCGATTTTGGGGACGAACCCACCAAACCCAGAGCCGTGGCTCCCCGATCCCGTTTTTCCCGCTCCGGCRGGGGCCGGCTGTGCGGAGCTGGGCCCGCTCCGGCGTCCCGAGCCCATCCCGTGCCGGGAGCGGCGTCCCTGGCCCCGTTCCCGCTGCCGGGAGGGCGTTTCCATCTGGATCCCATCAGCTCCGGGCAGCTTTCCCTCATCCCACCCGTCCCACGCAGCTGCTCCCGCCCGCGGGACCCATCTCCCGATCCCGGAGCCTCCGGCTTCGAGGGCAGGAATTTCCTGCCCGGATTTTTTATTTTTTTCTTTGGGAAGGGATTGGTTTCCATCCGATCTTTTCTTTCATCCCGGATTTCGGAGCCTCTCCGGGCGTCGTTTGTCGTTCCCACCCGGAGACCGAAGGAGGAGGAGGCCGGAGCATCCCTGACCTTTTCCCYTGGGATCGAGTCGGGATCGGCCGAGCCGGGATTGGCAAACCCAAACCCACGGCCCCGCTCAGGGCCTGGAAAAGCCGGGAATGAGGGAGGAGGCGGGAGGAGGCTCCGGGAGAGCCAGGGAATGCCGGGGCTCGTGGGCGAGGTCGTTTTCGGGATGTGGGATCGTGGCTGGGATGTGAAATCATTATTTTGATATCAAACCCGGGCCTTGTTTTTCCAGCTGCTCCCAAGCCCCAGGCATCCTTTTCCGCGGATCCGAGGCTTGGGAGCGGCAAAGCTCCTCGGGAGGAGGGGTCGGTGCTTCCTGAGGGATTTGGGAAGCCACATTCCCGTTCTTGACCCCAAAACGAAGCAGGTTTGGCCCCAAATCGGGAATTTCGTCCCCAAATTGGGAATTTCGTCCCCAAATTGGGATTTTTTGCCTCAAATTGGGAATTTTGTCCCCAAATTGGAATTTTCATCCCCAAACTGGGAATTTCATCCCCAAACTGGGAATTTCATCCCCAAATTGGGATTTTCATCCCCAAATTGGGATTTTCATCTTCAAATTAGGATTTTCGTCCTCAAATTGGGATTCTCATCCCTGAATCAGGATTTTCGTCCCCAAATTGGGATTTTCGTCCCCAAATCAGGATTTTAATCCCCAAATAGAGAATTTCATCCCCAAATCGGGATTTTTGTCCCCAAATCGGGATTTTCATCCCCAAATCCAGGTTTTTGTCGCCTTTACGGGCTCTGCAGCCAGGATTCAGGATGGAATTCCAGGAGCACCGGCCCTTCCCCTTCCCTCTGCCCCGGGACGCGTTCCCRGCGGATTTTGGGGATGTCCCGCGCCGCCATCCCGAGCCTCCGGAGCAGGGATGCGGCACATTCCGGCTCCTTCTCTTCCCAGGTGACCGAGGCCCCAAGGGGGACAAGGGGGACCGAGGCGCCGCCGGGGGCACAGGTGAGTTCCCGGGCATCTCCATGGATTTCATGGATTTTTTTGGGAATCAGGAGCCTGGGAGGGGGGAAATTCCCGATCCAAAGGGGTCAAGGCCGCTGGGAGAACCATCCCGGGGTTTTCCTGCCCGGCTGAGGGAGGCAGAGGGAGGTGGGAGKGATGCTGGGAGTGGGAAAGGACCGGGAATGCCGGAGGGAAGGGGTTTGGAATGCTGGWGGTTTCCTCCAGGCTTGGGACAGCCTTCCTGCCATTCCCAGGGTATCCATCCTTCCCCGGGGACGTTCCCTGGAATCCCAGGGATGTCACTCATCCTCCCCTGGGGATGTTCCCCCTGGAACTCCAGGGACGTCCCTCATCCCTCCTTGGGGATATTTCCTTTGGAACTCCAGGGACATCCTTCCTGCATCTCCAGGGACATCCCTCCTCGGGGACATTCCCCCTGGAATCCCAGGGACACCCCTGCTCCAGGACATTCCCTCTGGAATTCCAGGAACATCCTTCCTGACACTCCGGGGACATCCCTCCTTGGGGACATCACCCCTGGAATCCCAGGGCCATTCCCCTTGGAATCCCAGGAACATCCCTCCTGCCTTCCCAGGGATATCCCTCCTCAGGACATCCCTGCTTGGGGTCGTCCCCCCTGGAATTCCAAGGACATCCCAGCCTGGGGACATTCCCCCTGGAATTCCAGAGAAATCCCTCCTCAGGGACATTCCCCCTGGAATTCCAGGGACATTCCTGCTCGGGAACATCCCTGCTGCTTCTCTGGGAACATCCCTGCTTGGGGAATATTCCCTCTGGAATCCCGAGGACATCCCTGCTTGGGGACATTCTCCCTGGAATTCCGAGGACATTCCCTCTCGGGAACATCGTTCCAGCCTTCCCGGCAAGAGGAAGGACAYGGCGCAGGCCGATCCTCTGGGGGTTTATCGGGAATGTCGGAGCGGGAAGGGCCCCCGGAGCAGCTCCCGCACGGATGTTGCCAGCGGGATCCAGGCTGGGATGCTCCGGTGCTGCTTCCCGGGAAAACCTCATCCTGCCCAACCTCCTGCAGCACCGCGGGGTGGAGGACCCGCTCTGATCCCTGTTTTTGGAGGATTCCCAGGATTCGTGGGCTCCAAAAGAGCCCCGGGCTGGGCTGGGCTGGGCTGGGGCTGGCTTGGGAGGGGATTTTTTGGGAATTCTTGGCTTTCCGGAGCTCTCCAGGCGAAGGTCGTGGGCAGGAGGAGCTCCATGGATTTATGAGGAGCCCTGGCCCTGATTAATGGGAACATCCCGGCCCCGGCTGGATCCGTGCCCTGCCTGCTCATCCCTTCCCATTCCAGCAGCAAAGAGCGGGGAGGAGATCGGGATCACGGAGCGGGAACGAGGACTTCGGGATGAGCCCCTGGCCGGGCTTGGAAATACGGAGCTGGTCCTGGATTGTCACTCCAGGGAATTCCCTGTTCTCCAGGGAATGTGGGCGGCTGGATGGCTCCRTGTGGGAATTGCCCCTTCCCGGGCGCTCCAGGTCCCACTGAGCTGCTGCTTTCCCGGGAATTCACAGGCAGGAGGAGCACCCGGGATGCTCCGGGGGGCAGGAGGGACAACGATCCCAAAGGCAGGGATTTGCCTGGAGCCGGGAGAGCAGGCGGGAAAGGGTCACRGATCCCGCGGAGCCGGGAAGGCGAYGCCGGCTCGTCCCCTCTCCCGGAGCCGGGAAGGAAAAGCGCCGCTCCCCGCCTTTCCCTGGATGGGATCCCGGTTTTCCCCGGCCCCATCCCGCCCTCCCGGAGCAGGGAGGTCCCGGAGACACCGGGCTCGGATCCGGCACGAGCCGGTTTGGCGGGAGCGGCTCCAGGAAATATCCGGAGCTCCGGCGCATCCAGGCCCGGAAGGACACCTGGGATGAGCCGGGACAGCTGCTCCGGGAGCCGTTCCAGGGATTGGGAGGGGATCCCAGGGAGCAGGGATGGGCCGCAGGACGCATCCCAAACAATCCCCCCGGATCCCAGCGGGAACAACGGCAGGGAGGAGGCCCAGGGATTCACGGGATATCTCCTGGCTCCTCCGGACCCGACGTTCCGCCCGGATCCGGGGAAAAGCCTCAGAGATTCCAGATCCTTGTCCTGAGCCTGACCCCGGGCAGGGCCTGGAAGCAGGACACGGATCCGGGGCCGTGGAAGGACTCGGTGTCCCGGAGGCCATCGGGAGAGGCGGCCCCRTTCCCGCTGGGAATGAGCCAGGGAAAAGCCAGGGCCTGAGACACGAAAAACTCTGGAAGTCCCAATCYGGCAGCAGATCCCAAAATGTCCCGTTAACCCCACGGCTCCCGGCGCCAGGAGCAGGGAATGGGCTGGGACACATCCCACGATCCCAGGGTGCTCCAAGCCTCGTCCAACCCGGCCTTGGACATTCCAGGGATCCAGGGGCGGCCACAGCTTCCATGGGAATTCCATCCCATCCCTCCCCACCCTCCCAGCCGGGAATTCCTGCCCCAGATCCCAGCCCGATCTCCCCTTTCCCAGTGGGAAGCCATTCCCTGGCTCCTGTCCCTCCGTTCCTTGTTCCCAGTCCCTCTCCAGCTCTCCCGGAGCCCCTGGAGCCTCTGGAAGCGGCTCCGAGCTCTCCCTGGATCCTTCCCTTCTCCAGCTCCCCTGGGATGCCTCAGCTGGTGCTTCCCCCTCGGAGAGGCTGCAGGAGACGCTCCGGGGGGGCAGGAACCTCCCTGGGAGACGCCACCAGGGATGTCCCCATGGATGTCCCCATGGATGTCCCCATGGATGTCCCCATGGATGTCCCCATGGATGTCCTGTCCCTGGAAACAACATCATTCCTTGGAGATGTTCCCATAGATGTCCCCATGGATGTCTCTGCCCCTGGAGATGTCCCTGTGGATGTTCTCATGGATGTCCCCATGGATGGCACCATCCCTTGGAGATGTCCCCATAGATGTCCCTGTGGATGTCCCCATGGATATCCCCATGGATGTCCTGTCCTTGGAGATGTCCCCATGGATGTCCCTTGAGGTGTCCCCATGGATGATGTCCCCATGGATATCCCCATGGATGTTCCTGTCCCTGGAGATGTCCCCATGGA
>JACAXG010000366.1:83409-96434 GCA_018881555.1 Amblyornis subalaris
GGAAAGGAAAGGAAAGGAAAGGAAAGGAAAGGAAAGGAAAGGAAAGGAAAGGAAAGGAAAGGAAAGGAAAGGAAAGGAAAGGAAAGGAAAGGAAATTCTCCCTTCCAGAGGGATCCAAAGTTTGGATCCACAAGGTCTGGGCTGGGCCAGGAATGATCCCAAGGCTCTGGGCAGGGATCCCAGCGCTCCAAGGGAGGATCCAGCGGCTCCGCTCCCTCGGGAAAGGGCTGGGAAGCAGCTCCTGGGCACGGATGGGACCGAGGGATCCTCAGGGATCGCTCGTCCCAGGGGAGGAATTCCTGGAAAAGCTGGAATGGGCTGGCTCCGGGGCCTCGTCCTGCCCTGGGATCAGCATTCCAGAGGGAAGGGAGCAGCGGGAAGGGACGTGGAGCTGGAAAACAGGGATCTGCTCCGAGAAAGCTCCCGGTTGGAAATTCCAGCCCCYGGCTGGAATTTCCTGCTCCCACAGGAAGGAAAATTCTCCCACCAAATTCCCTCCCATCCTGATTCTTTTCCCATCCCATCCCACGAATCCGTTAGATTCTCCAAGGGTTAATCCCAGGGAAAGCAAATCCATGGATTCCCCGGCTCCTCCCAGGTGTTCAATCCCTGCTGGATTCTCCATCCCCATGGAATATTCTAACTTCCCTCATCCCAAATCCCATCCCCATGGAATATTCNTATTCCTGCTTCCCTCATCCCAAATCCCATCCCCATGGAATATTCCTGCTTCCCTCATCCCAAATCCCATCCCCATGGAATATTCCCGCTTCCCTCATCCCAAATCCCATCCCCATGGAATATTCCCGCTTCCCTCATCCCAAATCCCATCCCCATGGAATATTCCAACTTCCCTCATCCCAAATCCCACCCCCCCAGCACATTCCCAGCGGGAATCTCACAATGATCATCTGATCCCTGGAATGCCTGGAGAGCTCCTTGGCTTTCCTGCTGCTCTGGGAGCCGGGAAGGGCTTTTCCAGGGGAAATATTCCCAAAGGGAGAGGGCGGCTCGTCCACAGGCCTGGAAAACACGGGAAAACCAGGGAAAAGTGGGAATCCAGGCAGAGCGAATCAGGGAAGGGAGTGGATCTTGGAGAATTCCCGGGAGCTGGGCAGGGAAACTCCGGGAAAAGCTGGGATTGGATAACAAACTCCACGGATGAAAGGCCTCTCCTGCTTCCAGAGCCTCGGGAATTGCAGGAGTTGGAGAGCTCAGGAGCCAAGGGAGCAATCCCAGGGATCCACCACAAAGCTGGGAACGGCCTGGGACGGGGAACGTTCCCAAGGCACGGATCGGGATGGGATCCAAGGGCCCTTCCCACCCAGCCCATCCCGGGATTGAAGGGATCCAGGGATCAGCAGCTCCTCGCGCCGAGGCTCCCCCGGGAAAGGCTGGATCGGGATCTCACCTCTTCCTGGCGCCCCGGGGGGAGGTGAAGATGGGATAGAGCAGGGCCTGGCACGGAGAGCCTGGAAAAACAGCAGGAAAAACCGCGGGAATGCCGCGGGAAGGGAAATTCCAACCCCGCCAGAGCCCCAATCCGTGGAATTCCTGCTCCCTCGCCTCTCCATGAGGAGTTTTCATCCAGAGGTTTCTCCTTTTCCCAGCGTTTTGACCCCAAACTGAAAATTCCCAATCCAGGAAACAGCGGGAAGCGCCGAGCTCCTGGCARAGCTGCGGCACAAAGGTGGAATTTTGGGATAAGGCAGCAAAACCTTTGGGAATTCGAGGCCAATCGTTCCTTACTTGGGAATGTTTTGCCCTCGAGTGGGAAAACTTTGGGATTTGGGTGCTCCAGGCTCTCCTGCTTGGAATTCCCCAAAGATTTTTTAGGGATTAGAGGATCACGGGGAGGCAGGAGCAGCTCCAAAGCTTCCCAAGGAACGTTCCCAGGGTTTTCCAGGGAAAAGGACACTGAAAGTATCCTGGMAAAGGGATGAGGGGTGGTGGGAATCCCAGGAAATCCCAAAAATCCAAGAGCTTCCCGGAAATCCRGGATTTGGAGGGTCAAGGCACTTCTTGGGAGAGATCCCAGCAGGAAAACAAAGCCAGGGAATTTTTGGGAATGTGGTGGAAGGTGGGAAAGGAGGATTTGATGCAGAGTGGAAGGAGCAGGAAGCACCRGGAATTGGGAATTCCAGTCCTCGGGATGAGGAGAGGAGCAGGGAAAAGATTCCCAAAGAGGACAAATCCATTCCCAGGGGAAGCAGAATTGAAGGAAAAGAGGGAAAAATCCCTGGCAGCTCCTCCAGGGAACAGAACAGGAGCAGAAGAGGCAGGAAAAGGCTGGAATGAGAGGGAAAAACAGGATTGGGAACTCAGGGAATCCCAAAGGAAGGAAAAGGCAGGGAGAGCAGAGCAGGGAAGGGAAGGAAAAAGCAGGAAAAGATCCTGGAATTGCAGGAGGGAAAGAAAGGATTCCCAAAATGTGGTGGATTTGTATTCCAATGGTTCCCAAGGAACTGGGGKGGCACAAAGGTGGGATGGAATTCCAGCTGCTGGGGCTGGAATTGGGAATTCTGCCTGGATTTATCAGGGAGAGGTAGAAAAATGCGGATAAAATCCCAGGAATCCAACCTGGATGGAAAAGCCAAGAGGTTTTTCCCTAAAAAATGATGTGGAAATGATTTTCCTTGGATTTATCCAYTGGAATTCCCAGTGGGATAAAGGAGTATCAAGGTGGAGCTTTGGGATCCTTGGCAGTCCAGAGGGGGATGGAAAACTGGGAATGAAAAAGTTGAATTCCCAAAAGATTCCTGCTTGGAAAAGGGGCAGGAAAAGAGTGGGAGAAGGGGGAAAACTCCACATTCCCAGGGAAAATCCGGGATTGGGATCAGTGGAAAACACCAGGGATGTTCCCAGCCTGGGAACTGTGGAGGAAATCCACGGAAATTGGGAATGAAATAAAGGAATGACTCAAGGGAAGGCTCGGGGGGAGATTTCCTTTGGGAATATCCACTGGGAAATCCAGGGAAAAACAGAAACAAACCATCACATTCCCTAAAATCCGCAGGGAAAAGGAAAGCTGGGAAATTCGGGGAAAAAAWCAGGGGAAAATGTAAAAATGGGCTTGAAATCCAGGAAATTCCCAGCTTTTCTTGGGAATTCAGGTGAGAGGGAGAAAAGCAGGAAGATAAAACTGGGAGAGATCCCACAGGGAGATGGAATCTCCACCCCAYGGATTCTCCATCCCACGGATTCTCCAGGGATCCAAGCACGGAATTCTGGGATAAGGCGGAATTCAGAGAGGATCCTGCTGGGAAAAGCAGGGACAGGAAAAGATTCCCAAGGGTTTTCCCAACTTACCCAATTCCTTCTTCCCCTCGGGGGGGGATTGGCCGGGAAGGAGCTGATCCCAGGATTCCAGGCTGGGCCCAGCRGCTTCCTGGAAAAGCAGAGGGGATTTTAGGGAAAAAAGGAAAAGCGGGATTTGGGTCGGGACGGCAGCAGGATGGGAGGGATCGAAGGGCTTTTCCAGGGAATCTGCGGCTGCTCCAGCCCTGGGAGAGCCCAAGGAAAGGTTGGAGCTCCCTGGGATGGGACCGGAGGGCCCTTCCCGCCCAAAGCAGGCTGGAATTCCGGGATTAGGGATGCTCCGAGCCCGTTCCGAGGGATTTGTATGGAAAAYGGGGATGGAAAAGGGAAGGGAGACCCTTCCYGGAGTCCTGAGATTCCAAATGAACCTCCCTGATCCCGAAATTCCTTCCCAGGGAGGAGCCGGGTGGGGATGGATCCAATCCCAGGCTGGGAATGTTCAGCTGGAAAAGGATCCAGGGAAAGCTTGGAGCTGCTTCCAGAGCCTCTGGGAGAGCTGGAGAGGGACTGGGAACAAGGAAAGGAGGGACAGGASCCAGGGAATGGCTTCCCACGGATTTGGGRAAGGAATTCCTGGCACAATTCCCAAGGAAAATCCCAAAATAAAACCAATTCCGGATCAGTTTTGCTCTGTCTGATCCCAAACTTCCCTTGCTGGGAAAACCCAAAATTGGCTCCAGGAAGGGAAAAATTCCTGGGAATAATCTTTGTCCTGCACTTTGGAGAATTCTGGGAGCAGCTTTTCCGGGAAAGCCCCAGGAAGTGGCTCCTGGGCCCAGCAAACTCAGCTGGGGCAGGAATTTGTTCCCAAGAAAAAAAAGGTGGAAAAGAGCATTAAAAATTCCTTCTCCAGCTTTTCCCAGGGAYTAAAAGCAGCCAAGAGAATTCCCAGGTTGTTTTCCTTGGAAAAACACCCAGCTGGGAGTTCTCCCTGCAGCCAATATCCAGGGAATATCTCCGGGCAGGGAGAGCCAGGGCAACTCCAGGAATCCCAAAGGAAAATCCTGTCAGCGAGGAATTCCCGATGTTTATCCCAGTTTGGCGCCTTCCCGAGGCAGGAACGTGGGAAAATCCATGGATGTSTCCAGCCAATCCCCAGGACTCACCTCCTTTCCCAGGCTGCTCTTCCCAGCCGCTCCTGCCTCGGCAGCTCGAGCCTCATTCCCGCTTTTCCCTGGAGATTCCCCTCCCCGCGCCGACTCTCCCAGATTCCCACATCCCGCGGGCTCTTCCGGGTTTTCCCTGGGCTCCGGAATCCTTCCCGACGCTTCCCTGTCCTCGGGGCTTTTCCCTCCCTCCGCCGATCCCGGCTTTTCCGGGCCGGCCGCTCCCGGCCGAGCCTTTTCCCGCGGGGATTTGGGAAGAGCCTGGGGGGSTTTGGAGTCTCCCGGGTTTTTCCTGGCGTGGGATTTTTTCCGGGAGCAGAAGAAAGCTGCTCCCAGCTGGAGCTTCAGGGCTGGCTTCACCCTCAGGCTCAGCACCCGGAAGGGCGATTCCAGCTTCTTCCGGACCACGCAATTCCCGTTCTCCTTCTCCGCCGGGATCTCTCCCTTCGCCTTCTTGCCCTTGGGAGCGCTTTGGGAATTCCCTTTGGGAAGGCGTTTGGGATTGGCTTTGGCTTTGGAGCCGCGATTCCCGCCGGGATTCCCGCAGCCGTTCCCGGCGCTTTTCTCCGGGAGATTCCCAGCTCTTTTCTCCGGGAGATTCCCGCTGCCTTCTCCCGAAAGCTGCAGCTCCCGGAGCCGCTTCCTCTCCAGAGGATCCAGGTAGCTCCTGTCCTTCCCGTAGAACGATCCCACGGGAACGTGCGGTTTGCAGGGAGAGGAGGATTTGGGGGATGATTTCCCGGGACATTCCCGTTTTCCGGCCCGCGGGGGGGGCAGATCCAAGCTCCCGGAAGGCGCGGCTTTCCCGGGAAAAGCCTCGTTCTCCTTCAGCTCCTCCTCGGAGCTGGGAGACCACTGGATTTGGGAAGCGAACAGCCTGTCCCGGGATTTCTGGGATGGGGACGGAGCCCCGGGAAAGCCTCGGAGCCGTTTCTTCAGCGGGGTATGGAAAGGTGAGGAGCAGCTGGAGAAAAACAGGGAATAAAGGATCAGATCCTGCCTGGAGCCCTTCCTGGGAACTCATCCCAGCTTCTGGAATGCTGAAGGATTCATCAATCCAAGGATTCCTCCACCCAAGGATTCACCAATCCAAGGATTCCTCAGTGCTGCTCATCATTAAGGAGGGAAACATTGGATTTGCTTCAAATCCATCCAGGAAAACTCTTGGGAATCCTCCATCCCTCATAACGCCAGGGCAAGGGTTCTCCCAGGATATTTCAGCCCAGTTTTTGGGAATCTCGCCCCAAAATCCCACCCAGCATCCCAAAATTCCTCAGCAAAGCCCAAATCCCCCCTGGATTCCCTGTCCAGAATCAGAGGTTTTTCGGAAGAGCCTGAACAATTCCAGGATCCTGGATTTACATTTCCCCCCTGGAATTTCTCCTCCTAATTTAGGGATCCAACACARTTCCTGGTCTAATTCCTCCTGAAATAGTTTCTGTGGGAAGCGCAGGAGCAGGAGGAGAATGTTTGGCTGCAGGAGAGATGGGAAAAGCTTTTCCTTGGGATTCCCACTCAGCTGTTGATGCCCAGGGGTTTTCCTGGGAAAGGACCCCAAGGATAATCCCATTCCATGGGCAGGGCCAGCTCCCACTGTCCCAGGGTGCTCCARCCTTCCAGGGCACTTCCAGGGATGGAAGGAGCTGCAATTCCAGAGGGATGGAGCTGCTGGGACGGCTCCAGATTGGATTTCTCAGCAGGCAAATCCCGGGGGATTCAGCTCCAAGGAATCCAAGGCAAACCCTGAGCTCCAGGGAAATCTTGGAGCCACTTCCAGAGGCTCAAGGGGCTCCGGGAGGGCTGGAGAGGGACTGGGAACAAGGAACGGAGGGACAGGAGCCAGGGAATGGCTTCCCACTGGGAAAATAGGGATTTAGGTGGGATCTGGGGCAGGAATTCCTGTCTGGGAGGGTGGGGAGGGATGGGATGGAATTCCCATGGAAGCTGTGGCTGCCCCTGGATCCCTGGGAGTGTCCCAGGAAAGGCTGGAGCATCCTGGGATCAGTGCAGGTATCAGGGTTGGAATGGGATGGGATTTAAGGTCCCTTCCCACCCCAAATCCCAGGATTCTGTGATGATCTAGCCACGTTTTTCCAGGTAAACGCCGGGGCAGGGATTTGGGACTCACCCCTCGGGATCAGCACAGCCCCGGATCCGCTTCCGGGGAGTTCCCTCAGCCATGGCCTCTCCCGAGCACCTGCAAATCCACATTTTCCAGGGTTTGGAACAGAATTCCAGGCAAAAAACCCCAAACGGAACAACAAAACTGAGGGAATCGGGGAGGGAAGAGGGGGAAGTGGGGAGAAAACAGTGGAAAACAAAAGAAGGAAATACTGGGAAGGGAACAACCAGGAAGGAGCTTCCAGGGACAGACACATCCCAAAATCCTGCCCTTGTCAGGRATCCAGAAAATTCAGGAATGTGTTTTCCCTTCTGCCTCTCTCAAACCTCATCCCCCAAATCTGCTTTTATTCCTGGTCCGTTTATTCCCATGGGAATTCCACCTCCCAGCTTCTCTCCCACTTTCCAACCCGTCCAATCCCATTCAATCCCATAAAATCCCACGAATTCCCCTTAGGGTGGGGGTCCCTGTGGGGTCCCCAGGCCCTTGATGGGGCCCCAAAGCCCTTGGGGGGGTTTTTGGGGTCTCCAAACATTTGGGGGAGGTCTCTGTGGGGTCCTCAAGCTCCTGAGGGGTTTTTGTTGGGTTCCCGAAGTTTTGTGGGGTCTCTGTGGGGTCCCCAACCCTTCTGGAGGGGTCCCTGTGGGGTCCCGAAAACTTTGGGGAGGTTCTCTGTGGGGACCCCAAATCTTTGGGGGAGGACCCTGTGGTGTTCCCAGATCTTTAGGGGGGTCTCGGTGGGGTCCTCATGTCCTTGGGGGGGGGTCTCTGTGGGGTCCTCAAACCCTTTGCGGGGAGTCTCTGTGGGGTCCCCATGCTCTTGGGGTGGGGGGATCGTCCCTGTGGGGTTCCCCCGCTCTCGGGGGCGGCTCTGGTGTCCCAAAGCCTTTGGGGGGTCTCCAACCTCCCCTCACCCCTCAGGGCCTCACGGAACCCCCCCCCCGCCCAAGCCCCCTCCGCACCGCACTGCGCGACCCCACTGCAACCCCCACCCCAAAAGCCCCCTCCGAGCTCCTGAGTCCCTCGCCCCGCCCCAAACTCACACTCGGAGCCCTCCGAGCCCCCTGAGAGCGCCCCCAGCCCCCTCAGCGCCCCCGAAGCTCCTTCACCTCAGCGCCGCCTCCGCCATGGCCGCTTCCCGCCTTGGCGCCGCGCGCGCCTTTTCCCGCCCGCGCTGCGCTCCCATTGGCCGAGCGCGCCGTCAATCATCTATTCTCGCTTTCCATTGGCCGAACCGCGCGCGGCTCCGCGTTGGTCCCGCCCCCTCCCCCTCTCAGCCAATCAGAGCGCGCGGCCCGCCCGGAGCCCCAAATCCCGGCGAGTCTCGCGAGATCAGCGCGGAGTCGCCGTTCCCGCCCTCGGGCCGATGGGAGGTGGAGTCCAACGCCCTCAGCGCGGGCGCGGGAGAGCCTGAGGGGAAAGGTGGGAATGAGCCGGGATGGGAGCGATTGGGAAGGGATTGGGAGCTGAAAGAGGTGCGCAGGGAGGGTTCAGGGAGGCTCCCGCTGTCCCAGAGTGATCCAAGCCCCGGCCAAGCCGGTCTGGGGCACTGCCRGGGTTGGGGCAGGAAGGGACGGGGAAAAACAAGGAAAAAGGGGAAAGGAAAAAGAGGGAAAGGAAAGGGAGAGAAAGGAGGAAAAGCGATTCGAAAGAATCACCTCACGGTCAGGTACTGTAAAATAAAGCTCGGCTTTATTGGCCCGGCCGGGGAGACACACGAGGGTTAAACCTCCGTGTGTGTGCSCAGCGAGCTCTTCTCACAATTTACATTTATGTATTTACAGGTTGGGCCCCGCCCGTGTTCTGTTCATTTATCTAAAGTCGCACCTTTAAGGGTTGGGTTCCTACAGGACTTTGTGGGTTTTTATCTCAGGTTACAAACGCGACACACCAAACATCCATCACGCTCATTTTGCTAACACGCGTTTAACTTTGCTATTACACGCTTGGTTACTGTATTATACTTCACCTAGAATTGTGTGTTAATTATGTTTCTATCCTCTACTATCATAAAAAAGCTGCATTTTCGTGTCTTTTGTGTCAGCTTTGTTATTTGTCCTTAAAACTCAGCTTCCTTCTTATCGCTCACCCAGGGGGCCGAGCSCTTGTTTGGAAAGAAGAAAAAAAGGGAAAAAAAGGTTATTTTGAGTCACTTAGGCCAGGAGTTCATCCGTGCACGGCACTCAGGGCTGAGCTTTCATCAACCTTGTATTTTGTACGAAGAGTTCAAAGGGAGGAAAAGGAAAGCAGAGAAAGGGAGGGGAAAAGGGGGAAAAAAGGGAAAGGAGAGGGAAGAGGAACAAGTGGGAAAGGGAAGGGGGAAAGGGAGAGGAGAAGGGGAAAGGGGATGAGGGAAAAGGGGGGAAAAGGGAGAAGGAAAAGGAAAAAAGGGAGAGGGGGAAAGGAGAGGAAGGAAAAGGGGGAAGGGGAAGAACAAGTGGGAAAGGAAAGGGCAAAGGGGAAAGGGGAAAGAAGAAGGGGAAAAGGGGAAAGGAGAAGGAAAAAGGGGAAAGGAGAAGGGGGAAAAGGGGAAAGGAGAAGGGAATGGGAGAAAAGAGAAAAGGAAAGGAAAAAAGGGAGGGTGGAGAAAAAGGGGAAGGGGGAAAGGAGAGGAAAAAGGGGGGAAGGGGAGGAAAAGGTGGGAATGAGAAGGGGAAGGGGGAAAGAGGAAAGGAAAGGGGAAAGAAGAGGGGAAAAGGGGAAAGGAGAAGGCGGAAAAGGGAGAAAAAAGGGAAAGGAAAAGGGAATGGAGAAAAGGGGGAAAGGAAGAGGGAAAAAGAGAAAAGGAAAGGGAAAAAAGGGAGAGAAAAAGGGGAAAGGGGGGAAGAAAAGGGGGGAAGGGGAGGAAAAAGTGGGAAAGGGAAGGGAGAAAGAGGAAAGGAGAGGGGAAAAGGGAAAGAAGGGGGAAAAGGGGAAAGCGGAGAAAAAGGGGGAAAATGGGAAAGGAAAAGGGAAGGGGGGAAGAGAAAAGGAAAGGGAAAATAGGGAGGGGGAGAAAAAGAGGAAAGGAGAGGGAAAAATGGGAAAGAGAAGGGAAGGGGAAAGAGGAAAGGGGAAAGAAGACGGGAAAAGGGGGATATAGGGGAAAGGAGAAGGGGAAATAGGGGAAGGGGAGAAAAAGGGGAAAGGAAAAGGGAATGGGGGAAAAGGGTGGAAAAGAGAAAAAGGGAAAAAAGGGAGAGGGAAGGGGAAGGGGAAGGGGAAGAGGAGAGGAAAGAGAAGGGGAAGGCGGAAAGAGGAAAGGAAACAGGAAAGGAGAGAGGGGAAAAGGGGGAACAGGAGAAAGGAATGGGAAAAAATGGGAGAGGGAAGGGAATAGGAGAAACAAATTGGGAAGGAAAGGAAGGGGGAGAGGGAAACCCAAAAACTCCACCAAGGCCTTTCGGTGCCGCACAGTCGGACATTGCTTTATTCCAGCCGGGATGTGCCCTGGGAATGGCTCCGCCACACGCTGCTTTCCCAGGCTTTTCCCACATTTATACAGACAAATCCCACTCCCAATCCCTGGGGATGTTGGACGCCTCAGGCCTCGCCCAGGGAAGAGGCTTTGGAAAGGAAACTTCCGTTCCTGCCCCCGGACTGAAGTGATGTAAAAAAAAAAATTTAAATAAAAAAATTGCCAACGAAAGGAGGGAAAAGTGGGAAAGGGAAGGAGGGGAAAAGAGGAAAGTGAAAGGGGGGAAAGGGGAAAAGAAAAGGGAAAGGGGAGGAAAAAGAGGGAAAGGGAAGGGAGAAAGGAGAGGGGAAACAAGGGAAAGGGGAGGGAAAGAGTGGGAAAGGGAAGGGGAGAAAAGGGGAGAAAAAGGGGAAAAGGGAAAAGAGAGGAAAGGGGGAGAAAGGGAGGGAAGAGTGGGAAAGGGAAGGGGAGAAAAAAGGGGAAGGGGAAAGGAGGCGAAAGAGGAAAGGAAAGGGAAAAAGGGAAAAGAAGAGAGGAAAAAGGGGAAGGGGCAAAAAGGGAAAGGAAAGGGGAAAGAAGAGAGGAAAAAAGGGGAAGGGGAAAGGAGGTGAAACAGGAAAGGAAAGGCGGGAAAAAGGGGGAAAGAAGAGAGGAAAAAGGGGGAAAAGAGGAAAGGAAAGGAGAAAAGGGGGAAAGAAGAGAAAAAAAGAGGGAAAAGGGAAAAAGGAATCGAGAGGAAAGGGAAAAACGGGAGAGAGGGAAAGGAAAGAGGGAGAGGGAAGGGAAGAGAAGAAACAAAGGAGAAAGGAAAGACGAAAAGGGGAGAAACGAAAGGGGAAAGGGGAGAAGCGAAGGGAGAGAAAAAAGGGAAGAAAAGGAAAAACCAAGGAAAAGCAAAGGGCAGGAGCCAACGAGCGCAGTGCGCCTGCGCGGGATGGGGCGGCGCGAACGCGCCTGCGCAGTTGCGCGGCGACGTCACAGTTACGCGGTGACGTCATCACGCAGCGCCCGCGCCTGCGCAGAGCGCGCGCCCCCGGCCGGGCCTGCCCTGAGGAGGAGGCGGCGGCGCCCCGGGACGGGCCCGGAGCGGGACGGGATCGGGATCGGGATCGGGACAGGACCGGGATCGGGATCGGGATCGGGATCGGGTGCGGGACAGGACCGGGAGCGGGACAGGACCGGGAGCGGGATCGGGAGCGCAGCGCAGCCATTATGGTGTTTTACTTCACCTCCTGCGGTGAGAGCGGCCGGGAAGAGGGAGAGGGGAGCGCGGCGGGATCCGTGGATGTGGGAATGCTTCCTGTGGGAAGGGACTGGGAATTCCGCCAGGGACACCCAGCCCAGGGGCGCCTCCCGCTGTGCCGGGGCGATCCAAGCGTTCCTTGGGTGCTTCCAGGGATCCAGGGGCAGCCGCAGCTTCCATGGGAATTCCAGCCCCGTTCCTTGGACATTGCCAGGGATGGAGCGGCCGCAGCTTCCCTGGGAATTCCATCCCATCCCTCCCCACCCTCCCAGCCGGGAATTCCTGCCCCAGATCCCAGCCCGATCTCCCCTTTCCCAGTGGGAARCCATTCCCTGGCTCCTGTCCCTCCATTCCTTGTTCCCAGTCCCTCTCCAGCTCTCCCGGAGCCCYTTGAGCCTCTGGAAGCGGCTCCGAGGTCTCTCCCAGCCCTTGGAATAGCCCCAGATCCCTAGATTGGTGCAGCACTGAGGATAACACTGGAATATTCCCAGTTTTTCCTTTTTCCGGTATAAAATCTCCTGGAGAACTTTTCCCTGTGGGTTTTTCCCGCTTTCCCGCTGATCCCACGAGCTGGAATTTTTTCCCATCGCTTCCCTGAGCTCTGGAGAGGAAATTCCTGCAGGAAAAGGATTCCCAAGGACTCCTGGCTCCTMGGTTTTCCTTGGAAAAGGCGGCACTGGGCAGCCTTGGGAATGGTTCTTGAAGACATTTCCATTGGGAATCTTTCAAAGCTGCTTTTCCATAGGGACGAGTTCAGGGATTTCCCTGGATTTGGGAGAGRAGGGGCTCATTCCATGCCTGGGACAACTGGGAGCAGAAAAACCGGGAATAACTCCCCTGATTCTGGGGGAAAAATCTCCTTGAATTTTAAATTTTACTTTTTCCAAGGGTTTCTGATCCCGTTTGCTGCCAGAGAAATTCCCAATCCTGAGCATCCAGGGCGGATTTTTCCCAGATTTCCCCTCCCACAGGCATAGAATCCTGGAATATTGAAAATTCCCGTCGATTTCAGCTTTTCCACGAAGGTTTCCCGGGGTTTTGCGCTGCTGAATTTTGGGATTTGTGATAAGAATAYTCCAGGAAAAGGCTGGAGCAGGAAGGGTTTGGATCCTCTTGGATTTGAGGACTTTTGGGAAGCGACACCAAGTTAATTCCAGCATTCCCTAAACGTTCGTTCTCCAGGGAACGCAAATTCCGTGGGAACAACGGGAACCACCAGGGGGGGTTTTCCCAGGATCCTCCCTGGAAAAGCCACTTCCCAACTCCAGCGAGGAATTTGGGCCCAAAAACCGGGAAAAATGGGGGRAAAACCTCCCTTGGTTCCATCCAGGGGGGAAAAGGGAGGGATGAGGGGGCTTCTCCTGGAATTCCATGCCCRGGGCTGGGGCTTTGGGGGAGTTTCTCCCGGTTTTTGGGATCCTGTTTAATCCCTTTTCCCTCCCCAGCCGTTGCCTCCGTGTACACCATTTACATGGGCAAGGACAAGTACGAGAGTGAGTGCCTGGAATTCCATGGATTTGGGCGTTTGGGGGCGTCTGGGGGGTGTTGATTCCAGGAATTATTGGGAGACTCGGCCCTTCCTCCTGATTTACCCTCTGGAATCCCCTTGGAGCGGGAGAAATCCAGTGGGAAAATCCCTTAGGCAGCCTAAATTCCAATTTTTTCCCCARTTTTCCCCAATTATTCGGGAAAAAAACCCTTCCTARGGGTTTAATCCCATTTTTCCAGTTGGTTGGTGAATTTTGGGAATCCTTTCCCTGCTCACTCCGGAGTTTTCCCTGCTCCAGGGGGGTTTTCCCTGGGTTTTCCACCCTTTTTCTGCCTCCCCATCCAGGAGCT
>JACAXG010000367.1:0-28597 GCA_018881555.1 Amblyornis subalaris
CCCGCCCCTGGGGGAGGTGCCAGCCAAGAAGCACAGCATAAAACAAGGGTTTTTGGATGGGAGAAGATACCCTCGATTCGACGGGACTCCGCTCTCGGGACTCTCGACTCGACTCGACTCGACTGGACTCCACTCCTCGGAATTGGACTTAGCTACTCCACTCCACCACCGGGACTGGATTACCAGGCCTCCCTGCAGGACCAGTGCCTCACCGGACTGCACAGCTACCACCCAGGTCAACAGGGTATCAGGTTGTACCGTGACTCTGTCGGTTTGTTTAAGCCCATATTTCTGTATTACTGCATTTATTTTAACCTTTTTAATTAAAATTGTAATTTTGACCTAAAATCTCTCGACGTATTCGGTGTGGGGTTAACTTCCCCTGCTGGTTTACAGCCAAACCAGCACACTCATTTATAATAATTTCCTGAATTAGATCAATTTCGTATTGTTTTCTATTAATCAAATCTTCATTTTTGGTAATGTGGTCGAAATTGAAGCACAGCCAATTATCTTGAGCGGGGCATTCTCCCTTTAGTTTTTGGGTCGAATTTCCAATGTTTTTCCCAATCCAATATTTTCTACCTCTTTCTAAACAAGTTTCTAGGGTGATTAGATCGTAACAAAAAGGATTAATGTAGCTATGGGCCTTAAAGGAATGTTTAATTTGGTAGGAATTCCCTCCCGCCTGGTACACTGTCTGATAGCAKTKGTTACAKYTGGTATYACYGGCTTGGGTCRGCGGGARCCATAGGATCCAGAGGCAGAGCATTGGTATTATGATCCTCCTGAGGGTAGAGGTCCTTCCCTCTCCTATCAGCATGGTCCAGGCGATAGGATGTTGGAGTTGTATGTAGGTACCTCTCAGGCTTCCGGTGGTCATTCTCATGCCATCTGGTCCTTCTTCCAGGTTCCGCTTCATCAGGTGGTCTTCCAGCGTACCAAGGCGTTGGGAAATCCTGGGGTTAGTGGTTTTGGAATGTTTCCGTTCAGGCATAATGATCAATTCTCTTTGTTCTGAAATTTAGATTCAAAGACACAATTATTGGAGGTGAATATGCACTCTCAATGGGAGCTTTTTTCCCACTCTTAAGTCGTAGAAACACCTTTCAAATAAAAACTTCAACTTTTAACAAGGTGACAACAGGGGTAATAACTTGGAATGAATTTTTAAGCAATTTTAACAGTAATGAACTTATTAAATAACTTATAACAATAATAACTTTCATTTAACATAGGGTAAGGTAATAAGAACTTGGATGGAAACGGGTGGACTAGGGTAACAGGATGTTCACAGGAATATCTCAATCGGGAGAGTCATCATCTTCTTTTGGTGGAGACACAGGTCCCTTAATGTGCCTCACGTGCATCCACCCTTTTTCTGCGGTTCTTACGGCAGTCTCTGTCGTCAGTTGGACCTGGAAAGGACCCTCGCAGGATGGTGTTAATGACTTCTCTTTCCAGCTTTTGACGAGTACCCAGTTCCCAGGAGAGATGTTGTGCAAAGTAAAATCCAAAGGTGCAGTTTGGGGAATAAGACCTCTTTCCCTTAAGTTCTTTAAGTTCTCAGAGATTAGTTGTATGTAATTTTGCACGTTAGAACTTCCACACTCTCTGACATCGATTTCTTGTTGTGTAATTAAGTAAGGTAAACCATACATCATTTCGTACAGGGAACAATTTAAATCTGCTCTTGGTTGGGTTCTGATTCTAAGGAGAGCGAGGGGGAGACATTTAACCCAGGACCACTTAGTCTCTAGCATGAGTTTGGTTAAGGTGGTTTTAATAGTCTGGTTCATACGCTTCACCCTCCCCGAACTCTGTGGATGCCACGGTGTRTGCAACTTCCAATTKATACCTAATTGTTGAATTAAYTGTTGTAGRATTTGRGAGGTAAAATGGGTACCTCTGTCYGAAYCRATCCGATTCACRATGMCATATCAGGGGATAATTTGCTSRARAATCACCTTACTCAYRGTCTGTGCWGTGGYATTGAYGGTTGGRAAGGCCTCCACSCAATGAGTAAGRTGATCYWSTATGACCAATAAGTACYTCCATCKTTGTRCTTGTGGCATCTCAKTGAAATCAATCTGYACACTYTGGAAAGGCCGAATCGCTAATTCARTTCCCCCAGATGTAGTTTTTYTCATTATTTTTCRGTTCACTTTTTGRCARATTMTRCARTTTCTCGTAATTTGGTTGGCCAATTCATAAATACCGACACATCCAAAGGTTCGGAGAAAGTGGGCTGCTAGAGCCCCAGATCCCCAATGATTAACCTGATGGATTCTCAATAGGATTTCTCGGGTTAGTTCTTTATTTAAAATTTGGTGACCATCGAGGAGGTGCCAACGACCTTGAGGATCTTCTTTCCCTCCTATAGAGATTAATTTTTGTTTTTCATGGTCCTTAAAAATCGGTATGGGTAAGGTGTTGTCGGTCTCCAGATTTAATTTCATGGTGTTTATTTCATTTTCTTCAAGTGCAGCATCTTTAGCTGCCAAATCAGCCAATGCATTTTCTCTGACTTCTATATTTAGCCCTTTTTGATGTC
The DNA here is from genome assembly GCA_018881555.1 of Amblyornis subalaris. NCBI lineage: Eukaryota > Metazoa > Chordata > Aves > Passeriformes > Ptilonorhynchidae > Amblyornis > Amblyornis subalaris. The sequence continues at coordinate 2,555 of JACAXG010000367.1, forward strand.
CCTGTACATGCACAACAGAAATTCCCTTAGGTAATTTAAGGGCTTCCAAGATTTTTARTATCAGYTCTTTATGTAAGRTGTCTTTYSCCTTTGTATTTAGGAATCCCYGTTCTGCCCAKATTTTTCCRAATGTATGKACTACCCCATAGGCATATTGGGAATCTGTGTAGATGGTTCCAATTGATCCAGCTAACCAGTTCAGCGCCCTTTCCAAAGCGTATAGCTCACATACTTGGGCTGACCAGGAAGCAGGTAACTTCCCCTTTTCCAGCACCGCCAACTGGTGTCCATTCACCATGGAATAGCCCGAACATCGTTTTCCATCGATATACCTAGAGGATCCATCGATAAAAAGGATCTCTCCTTCCTCCAGAGGGCAGTCTAGCAGATCTTCTCTGACTTTGGTCTGTAAGTTGATGATATTAATACAATCATGTATAACATGATCTTGGGGAACTCCATAAAGAAATTGGGCTGGATTTTGGCTGGAATTGGTCACAAGGGTCAATTGGTCTGTGTGCATAAGTATGGTTTCATACTTAATTATCCTCGGGTCAGTCAGCCATTCAGCCGCTCGTTGGCTGAGAATTGTTTTAATAGTGTGTGGCGTATGTACGACTAGTTTACCACCAAATATAAGTTTCTGGCTCTCCTGGATCAGGATGGCAGCTGCAGCAATGGATTGGATGCAGATTGGCCATGCCCTAGATACTGGATCCAACAGTTTAGAAAGGTAGGCAAGTGGCTTACGGACTCCACTCCACTCCTGGGCCAGGACCCCGTAAGCAATTCCTTTCTCCACGTTAACATACAGGTCGCAGGGTTTTTCTAAGGAAGGAAGGCTTAAGACTGGGGCTTTGATTAACTTTTGTTTCAAATCTTTTAATTTCTGGTCATCTTCTGGAGTCCAATTAACACGTTCAGATTCAACTAATTTTTCATACAGAAATTTAACACTTTGGGTATATTGATCAATCCACAATCTACAGTAGCCAATTAAACCTAATAATTGTCTGACTTCTCTTTTGGTTTGTGGGGGTGGCAAATTTAGAATTCCGCTGATCCTCTCAGGGCTTAATTTTTTGGTGCCGTGTCCAATTAAGTGTCCCAAATATTTCACTTCCCTCTTAACAAACTATAATTTGGATTTGGACACTCTCAAGCCATTCTTCCCTAGAAAATTCAGCAGTTGGATGGTGGCTGATCTTACTGTGGACTCTTGTTCCCCAGATAGTAACAAGTCGTCCACATACTGCATTACCTGTATTCCTGAGGGTGGGGAAAAGGAACTCAAAAGATCATCCAAGGCCTGCCCGAAGAGTGTTGGTGACTCGGTATATCCTTGGGGGAGTCTCGTCCAGCACAGCTGCTGCTTGCGTCCAGTATCCGGGTCTTCCCACGTAAACGCAAAGATGTTCCTGCAATTAGAATCTAAGGGACATGACCAAAATGCATCTTTTAAATCCACAACTGTAAACCATGAATGGCTAGGTGGAATTTTGCTCAAGAGGGTGTAAGGATTTTGTACCAGAGGGTATCTGGCTTGAACCTTTTTGTTAATTTCTCGTAAATCCTGTACCAACCAGAAGGTGTTATCCGGTTTCCGGATAGCCAGAATAGGGGTGTTGTAGGTGGATTTACAGGTGTCTAAAATCCCATCTTTCAGTAATTCTGTTATGACAGGTTTTAGTCCTTTCCTTTTTTCCTTAGTTAAAGAATACTGAGGTACTCTCACAGGTCGGTTGTCAGGGAGTAAGGTGATTGTAATTGGTGTGATGTCAAGTTTGCCACAATTTCCTGGTCTGGCCCAGACTACAGGGTCAATTTCCTGCTCATCCTTTAAGGATAAGGGGAATAATTTAACCTTCATCTGGCCATCCCTTGGTACCACTCCGATTTTTAGTGGTATCTGGAAATCCCGACCTAACAAGTTGTTACCTGCTTGAGGTAAGTATAGTAAATCACTTATGTGAGTCTGTCCATTTCCGGTAATAGAGACATCTTTAATTATGGGTAGAGGGAATGACTCTCCCTTAGCACCACAGATGTTAAGGGTGCAGCTGGTAATTGAGCATCCCTTTGGTTTCTTAGTGATACAAGTTCTTTCAGCTCCTGTATCTACTAGAAACTCCATTATTTCTTCTTGGGGGCCTACTTTAAGTTTTATCAAGGGCTCTCTAAGATGTTTCTGGTTCCCCAGGAGATAGAGCCCCTGACTCCTTCAGTCCTCTAGGGACTGACCCTCCACTTGGTAGGCCCCTTGATCCTTTGTTCTCTTAGGGCAGTACCACTGTACATGCCCTTCCTGTTTACAGTAGAAACAAATAGGTCTCCTAGGCTTTGGGTTGTTACTCCTAGGATCCACAGCTGTTTCCCTGGAGGGAGGGGATTTACTCTCTGCTGCCATAATTTTGGCCTTTGCCTTTAATTTTTCCTCATCCCTCCGGATGTAAACCTTTTGAGCCTCCTCTAGTAATTCATTTAGACCTTTTTCTGGCCACTTGTCCAATTTCTCCAGTTTCTTACGAATGTCAGGCCAAGAATGCAGCACAAAATGAACCTTTTAACATAGTTTGCCCACCTTCACTGTCTAGGTCAATTTCAGAATATAATCGGATGTTATTTCTTAGCCTGGCAACCCAGGCAGTGGGGGATTCATCTTTTTCTTGCTCTCCACAGAGAGCCTTTTTCATATTATTGACTCTTGGGACTGACTCTGATGCCTCTTAAAATTAGTGCTCGATAATCTGCCATATTTCTCTGGCCCTCTTCTGAATTTGAATTCCARTTWGGGTCARTTAAWSGTAATTTGTGTTCTCCARTTGGGCCYYGATTGTTCTCTYTGTCCCAARTATTGATACCTGCGGTTCTGATCATTTGTCTCTCTTCCGGAGAGAACAATGACTGCATGATTGAATGCAGTTCCTTCCAGGACCTTTGGACCGAGGAACTGATCAAACTGCTCCGAAAGTCCCACCGGGTCACTCAACAAATTTTTCATTTCTTTTTTGAATTCTCTGACCTCAGATGAAGTAAGAGGGACATTAACATAACCAATTCCTCCTTGTGCTCCTCCCATCGGTACCTCCCTAAGAGGTAAAACCGAGGGAGGGCACCAACAGGCGGAGCATTCTGCTTTGGTAATTTGTTTTTTCCGGATCGAATAAGCTGGGCCTTCAGGACTAGGGAAGATTGAGTTAGGTTGCTTGTCCTTTTTAGAGGAATATGGCATATCATCATCATTACTCTCAGCTGCCCTATCTAGGTGGGCTGATATTGGATAATCTATATCAACCATGTCAGGTTCATTAGGTGCGACAGAGGCAGAAGGGATTACATCCAGGGGATCCCATTTTGGTTGATTTAATTTCTTTTTGGTTGTTCCCTTTTGGGTTTCTTTTATTGGTAAGATTAAATTTGGTTTTTCTTCTTTTTCCTTTGTCCAATATTCAAGCCAAATTTTAGCATAAATAGATTCAGCAGAATTAGGACATGTTTTATAACATACATAGGTATATAGGGATTCACATAACCATGTTTCAGTTGACCCATGTTTGGGCCAACGAAGTCCATCTCTCCTAATTTTTCTTTTAGGCCACTTAAACATACAATAGGTAATCATCTCACATTGATCTTTATCTTTTGTTAGGGAATTTTCTTCCCATTGCTTTAACATAATTCCCAATGGGCTATCTAAGTAAATGTTATGCTTCTTGATTAAGTTTTGTTTTTTGCTATTTGATTGTCCCATTTTTGGCCAATTTTAAGAAGAATAACTAATTAAAATTTACTTGTGGCCTTTAATAGACTATTAGATCAACCAATGAGAACACTAGACAAAGCCAAGCAGGTACACCTAAACAAACAATATAGCCCCCCTTCGTGGGAAAATCCTAGGTGCGTGAGAACCAAAAAAAATTCAAGATGGCAGCTCCCAGGTGAAATTAAATAAAATGATTATGCCAATCACTCCACAAAATTATATAATCATACAGTGAACCAACAAAAATGGACTCACCACAATAGTCTAACCAAAAGAAAATCACACATAAAGGTAAAACAGAATGGCTCTTAAAACAAAATGGTGACTGTTTTATAATATATTCCAAAACAAACGAACGACTCAGAAATCAAAAATTCAACATTCATAAAATCAAAATAGCAGCACTAGCCCTAAACCAAAATGGCGATGCCTGCCCGAAATCAAAATGGCCGCTCTGGCACTCGGGCGACCCTCTGCCCTAAACCAAAATGGCAGCGCCTGTCCAAAATCAAAATGGCCGCTCCGGCACTCGGGCGACCCTCTGCCCTAAACCAAAATGGCAGCGCCTGCCCAAAATCAAAATGGCTGCTCCGGCACTCGGGCGACCCTCTGCCCTAAACCAAAATGGCAGTGCCTGTCCAAAATCAAAATGGCCGCTCCGGCACTCGGGCGACCCTCTGCCCTAAACCAAAATGGCGGCGCCTGCCCAAAATCAAAATGGCTGCTCCGGCACTCGGGCGACCCTCTGCCCTAAACCAAAATGGTGGCGCCTGCCCACCTGGCAAGCCGATCCCCCAATCTCAACACTACCAGACAAAAAACACACAAAGAAAAATCATAGCAGCTCACTGGCTCCGGATCCGGTAAGGCTCGGGGCAATCACTACACACTCAGGGCTCGCGCGCGCCCTCCTCTGGGTCCTTCCTCCCCACCGAGACTATCTCCACCGTCCCCGATTGCCTCCCTCTGTGCCCCTGGAGAGCAATCACTCACGGTCAGCCTCCTATGGTCTGAGCCTGTCACTCACACTCTCACTCACACTGAGGATGATCAGTCCTCACACACACACTCCACACAGGCTCCGCTGGGAGTTAACCCCAAAATAAAGAATTTTAGGTCCCTTAAAGGGATTTCGCTAACTAGAAGCCCCTAACAAAAGGGTTTTTAGGCCTCACCGAGGATTCTGCTGGGGGTGGTCTCCTCTCCTCAGCTGTTCTCCACGCTCCTTGGATGACAATCGCAACAACCGTAAGGAAAATATAAATTTCAAAATTAAAGTACCCAAAATAAAATGAGAAAAAACCGGGTGCAGGGATTAGACACTCTAAGATGCTGGCTTGGCGTAGTGCCCACGGCAGAATCCTTTCTGCGCTGGGCTTGCTTTAGCTAATCTAAAGCAAAACGTCTTTATTAAAGTCTCTTTTGTAGAGTTAGAGGCCAGTAACCTCAGCGCAGGGGCTTTACCAACAGCTATTCCGAAGGTAAAAGACCCCTCTCCCTGCTGTGCAGGTATTTTTATACTCCATTGGCTTCTCCCAGGACCGCCTACAGTCCAGCCCACTCGGCTTGCAATGATTGGTGAGAGGTGATGATGTTGTTCCTTTCTTCTACCAATAGCTGGTCTGTTGCCAGGGGGTAGTCTTCTGGCTGATGTCATCGGGAAAAAGGCGGGAAACAGTCCTCATTGAAATTCAGGCTGGCAGAATGCCAAGCTGCAAGCCAACAGTCTGTTTCTAAAAACAGCCCAGGAACCACACCCAGGAGTTTTGGTGTCCCTTAATATTGAAGCTTAGGATCCAGTCTCAAGGGATTCACTGAACTTTACAATATAAAGAAAACTCATAAAATTAGTTATAATAGTACAAAAACTTCATGAAATAGTATTCAACTTTTGCATCAACATAGTTTTAACAATTGAACTTTATAAAACTGTATAAAGCTATTTGAACACACATTCTCAACAGCAAACTTTAAGAAAACTGGTTTTCAACTCACGTTAAACTTCATAAACAGGTTTTTAATTATAAATTCCAATAATCAAACTTYATAAAAACAGGGCGAACAATTTAACTGGACAACTTATAAATTAACACACAATTAACTTCACAAACTTTATTAATTAACTAACTAATCCCTGAATAATTAACATGCGAAAGCCAACTCGATTTTTATTTATAACAACCGGATGGTGGAGGCTCTGGATTGTTAACTACGGACTGCTGGTTAAACCATTATACCAACTGCTAAAGGACAATCCCAGAGACCTGGAATGGACATCCAAAGGTAAGAAAGCCTTTCAGAAGCTGAAGGAAGAATTGAAAACAGCACCTGCTCTGGGCTTACCAGATGTCTTGGATCCATTCCAGCTTTTTACTTATGAGAGGCAAGGGATGGCATTGGGAGTACTGGCTCAAACACTTGGCCCATATAAAAGAGCAGCAGCATACTTTTCAAAACAACTGGATGAAGTAAGTAGGGGGTGGCCTGGCTGTCTGTGAGAGGTCACTACAGTTGTTTTAAACATTCAAGAAGCCCAAAAATTCACTTTAGGCCAACAAATAACTGTCTCACATTCAGTGGCAGCAGTTCTTGAGCAAAAAGGTGGGCATTGGTTCTCACCTTCCAGATTCCTAAAATTCCAAGTGATTTTAGTGGAACAAGATGAAATTACACTACTAACCTCCTCTTTAGTCAATCCAGCAGCATTTCTGGCTACTCGCCAGACAGACAACAAACCTTTGCAGCATGACTGTATCGAAGCCATTGAGTCCACTTATTCCAGCTGCCCAGATCTTAAAGGAGCCCCAATTCCAGGAGCAGAATCTTGGTACACAGATGGGAGCAGCTTTGTGAGAGCCAGACAAGGAAAATCAGGATATGCAGTTACTACTGAGCAAGAGGTGATAGAAACCCTACCTCTGCCAGCAGGGACATCAGCCCAGAAGGCAGAGATAATAGCCCTAACCTGTGCTCTCCGACTAGCCCAAGGGAAAAGAATCAACATATGGACAGAGTCCAAGTATGCCTTCAGAGTAGTACACACCCATGGAGCAGTTTGGAGAGAGGACTATTGACAGCTCAAGGAAAGCAGATTAAGCATTCTGAGGAAATTCTAAAATTACCGGAAGCTGTATTTCTACATCAGGAGGTTGTAATTATGCACTGCAGAGGACATCAGAAAGGAGAAACGGACCCCAAAAGAAATAACAGGTTGGCTGACCAGGCTGCAAAAAGGGTAGCAGAACAAAGCAATGCTGAAATTCAGGCATTAATTCCTGAAAGTATGGTACAATATGACAATGAAATATCATATGCACAGAAAGATCTAGAATTGGCAAAGGATTTGCAAGCAGAACTAAAAGGTAATGTTTATGTGTTGGTTTTCCAGGGCCTGGTTTTTGGTAGCGGGGGGGCCACAGAGATGGCTTCTGTGAGAAGCTGCTAGAAGCTTCCACCATGTCCAGCAGAGCCAATCCCTGACGGCTCTGATGAAGGACGTGCTGCTGGCCAAGGCTGGGCCAATTAGAGATGATGGTAACGCCTCTGTGATAACATATTTAAGAAGAAATCATAACAAAGTTTGGGCAGCGCAGTTGTAAATTTCCAGCTAGAGAAGAGTAGGAGTGAGAATATGTGAGAGAAACAACAATGGAGGCACCAAGGTCAGTGAAGAAGGAGGGGAAGGAGGTGCTCCAGGTGCCAGAGCCGAGATGTCCCTGCAGCCTGTGGTGAGGACCATGGTGAGGCAGGTTGTCCCCCTGCAGCCCATGGGGGTCCACAGGGGATGCAGAGATCCACCTGCAGCCTGTGGGGGAGGTGCCCACGCTGGAGCGGGTGGATACCAGGACGCTGCGGTCCAGAGGAAGTCCCAGTGGAGAGCGAGGCCTTGCTTCCAAGGCTGGAGCAGCCTGTCCTTGGAGGACTGCATCCCATGTCAGAGTGACCCATGCAGCAGCAGTTTTGGGAGGACTGTCTGCCCATGGGATGGACTCACGCTGTAGCAGTTTTGGGAGTACTGCTGCTCGTGAGAGTAGACCCACGCTGGGGAAGTTCACAGAGAACTGTCTCCCGTGGGAGGGACCCCAAGGTGCAGCAGGGAAACGACTCCTCTCCCTGAGCAGCGGAAGAAACATCTTGGGTGATGAACTGACCAAAACTCCCACCCCAGCTCCCTGCACCATCGGTGGGAAGGAGGAAGGGGCTGGGGGGAGGAAAGGGTGTTTGTAAGGGCTTATTTTAGTTCTCATTCTCTTGCTCTGATCTTATTAGTAATAAATGCACTTTGTGTCATTAAGTTGAGCCTGTTTTGCCCTTGAAGTGCTTTCTCCCAGTCCTTATCTCAACTCATTAACCCTTTGTTAAATATTTCTCTCCTCTGTCCAGTTGCAGAGCAGAGGAGAGTGAGTGAGCGGGCTTTTTGTGGGTGCCTGGCATTTGGCCAGTTTCAAACCATGACATTATGTAACTCCTCAAGGACAAATATTGATACCTGAAAGAGCATTATGGAAGTTAGTTAAAGATGAACATAATCATGTACACTGGGGAAGAGATGCCTTACACACTTATCTAATAGGGACAATAGTGGGATGCAACCTGTACTCTATCATAAAACAGGTAACCCAAGGATGTGAGGTATGCCTTAGAACCAATCCACAAACTAATAACAGAGTAGAGTTTGGGAAAATAGACAAGGGACAATATCCAGGACAACACTGGCAAATTGACTTTTCTGAACTCCCAAGCAAAGGGGGATATAAATATCTTTTAGTACTGACTAATACCTTCTCGGGGTGGCCTGAGGCATTTCCAGCTCAAACAAATAAAGGCAAAGAGGTTCTCAAAGTTTTGTTAAACAACATAATACCTCGGTTCAGTGCCTTTAGACATTTCCTCCAATCGAGGGCCACATTTTATAACAAAGGTTGTACAACAACTTTGCAAAGCTCTTCAACTGGCACTTACACACACTGTATTGGCCTCAGGCCAGCAGCCAGGTGGAAAAGATGAATCACCTGATAAAACAACAGATAATCAAAACTGGACAAGAAGCCAACATACCTTGGCCCCAGGCCTTACCTTTGGCTTTATTGCGAATTCTGGTAAAACCAGGAACAAAAGAGAAACTGAGTCCCTTTGAGATATTGTATGGGAGACCATATAAACATAACTATCAAGGGGAAGATATTGTACAAGTTGGAGAAGGGTTTCTCCAAGACTATGTTATCCTGTTAACATGACAACTGCAGAAAATAAATCAGCACATTTCAAACATGCGAGCAAGAGGATTAGATGCTCCTCTCCACAACATTCAGTCCGGAGAACAGGTTTACATAAAATTAATTGAGGGAAATCCCCTTATGCCAAAACGGAAAGGACCCTATTTGGTATTTTTAACCATTTATACAGCTGTTAAACTTAAAGGATTAACCTCTTGGATACATTTTTCCAGAATTAAAAGGATTCCAAAAAAGGCAAGTGGAATCCAGAAATGGACCTTGGAAAGAACAGGAGAAACCAAGATGCGTTTCACACGATCATAATCTTCCTGATACTTCTGATCGAAATCCAAGCTATGACAGATGACTGTCATCATCATCAAAATCTCCTTGGCCTGCAAGACCCTGGTGAATGGGACATTCATGCATACTCAGGACATAATGGGGTAAAAGGGACTAGAAAGGTAAAAACTCTTTACACCATTTTAAGGATAAACGACCAGGCAGTCAAAAACTGGGGAAAATTTAACCCCAAGCCTGCCTTTTGTGTCCCACCTGAAAGTAAGATCTCTATGGCTTGTAAATTTGAAACTCACAAACCTCTTATCTATAAGATTACTGGAGTAACCATGCACATCTATGACCTCTTTAACAGTGTATACATTCATTTTCATGTGACCCCTACCACGATGTTTGTGTTATGCAAATTAATGTAGGTGACTATAACCTGGCACAAAACAGTCCCCTTCTTTTGTGATGCATAGGCTGGGTAGGTACACAATCGTCATACAGAGATATAATAATTGAGCTTGCTGATGATTTGACCCAACAAATATTGTTCCCAATACACGACTCTCGTGCACCTAGATTAACACATTATACTGGTTGCATGCTTAGTGCATGGGACGGTGTCAAGGGTTAACCTGGAGGCAGGGTCCAGATCCCCGTGCTATATTCTTCAGAGGAGAGGAGACGGCAGAAACAGGCTACAAGCTTGGAAAATGATTAAATAATTTTATTCACTAATTCTACTAAGAATAAAAAGAATAAAAAATAATAAAAATATTAAGGCATAATGTACAAATATCATTCTCCTCCCAATACATCCCAATCTTTCTCACTGATCGTGCAAAGGACATAAAACATGAGATTCTGATCTTTTGATTAAGAGTTCTTATTGCCACTTGATGGGATAAAGAGTTCGTTTCTATAGTGTAGTGGGATCCATCCTACGGAAGATAACTCCCTACAGAGTGTCTTCAGCGTGATCCCAAACCTTCAAGAAAACACCACAGCCCTCCCAGGTTTTTGCAGTGGTGTATCCTCTCTCCCACAATACTCCCGGCAGTTTGTGGGTCACAAGAAAAGTCTGATGGGGTTAAACATTTTAAGGGTAAGTCATTCCAGCCTAAAGGCACTCAGGTACAGGCTCCTGCTTTACTCATAATCTCCAAAGGCTGCAATTTCATCTGCTCAGGCATAAAATGTTCTTATCTTAGGCTGATGAATTCCAAATTCCCCCATGTCTCATATTTTGTGCTTACAGAGAAATTCAGTTGGGCTCTATTCCAGATCACACAGCTTACAGAAAGGTGGCAAATCCCGATGCTGGAAAAAACGGCTCCTTCTCTGGCACTTCCTGCCACTTCTGTCTTCTCTTCCGTTAGGCTGCTGGTCGCCATATCAGTCTTTCACGTGATTTGCTTTCCTTTCTCTCTGGCTTAGAGAAGAGGTTAATATTTGCAGAAAATGCCTACAGAAGTATCTGTAACAGTTTTACATGCTCCCATTAGATAATTCAGCTGTGTCCTCCCCCTCCCTTTAAATCATACGGCTATGTCTCTGGTCTGTATCATCAAAGCAGCTTCTCCCCCCCAGCTGCAGCATCTGCACTGGCAGCCATCCAAATTTCAACAGTCTATTGGCTGCTAATTAATTACTGCAAGTCACCTTATCTGCAACAGCAAGGTCACCCTTTGATCTCACTCATCCACCTCCAAAAGGGGTTTTTTTCTCCGCAAATCTTGGCTTTCTTTCAACTTGCGTGGCCCGGCTCGGCTTTTTTGCTTCTCTGCTTGGCCTTGGTCCAGATGGCAATAGACCAGCTCCTCTCAGGTCCAAACGGTGTGGGACTGGTGGGGGTGAGGCCAGGTCCCCCCCGGGCCCCCCCCCGGGCTGTGGACTCCTGGCCCGGGCGTGGGGGAGGCCACTGCTGCTAGTGGGCACAGCAGGGAGCAAGGGAGCAAAAGAGCAAGTGAAGTAAGTGTCACTTCCTGGGTGATTTTTTATAACATTCCTTTCCACAGAGACGTCACATGAACACCAAGTGGGTTATACAACTGTCCATCACCTGTTTTAACCAATCAGATTTGTTTCACACCGGGTCAAACCATGACAGACGGGTCTCATATAAAATCTGCATTTGAAAATCAAATCTCATTTTCAGGATATTCTGGGCCATCAGGAATGTTAACTAACCAAGTCGGAGGGGCAGCTCAGGACATAACCACCCTAGTAGGATATATCATGCCAAATTCTGCCACCCAGTGGTGGCGACCCAGATGTACATGGAATTCTGATAGCATAACTACATCCTTTTATGGGCCTAGATACTCAGAATACTCAACTATTTGTATTGGGAACTTTAGTAAAGTGGGTATCCTCTATAACACTACCAGAGGTCAGTGTAATGTTTCTGAGTGTTTCGGAAATGCTTGCCTAAAGGCAGTCAATGTATCTGAAGAAACCACAGTTACATGCTTTGGGTACTCAACAGCCAGCAAAACCAAATGGGTCACTCAACAAACATTTAAAATTAAAATTAAAAATAGTTCTGTAGCATTGGAAACACCGGAACCATATGCAAAACTATAATCTTTCACTCACAGGTCCCTATGTGGTAAAACAAACAAACAATTGCTGCTTTTAGATCCACAGTACTTGCTGAAAAAGCTGGAAGTAAAGGTGCAGGCTAATATTTCTGAAATTAAACAAGAATGCTACCCATTTATACAGCAAACCCTAAAAGGATGGGAGTCATGGATACATTTCCGAACACCAAATCATAGGCATAAAAGAGACATAACAGGATGGTTTGGGTCTAGACTCAGGATATTAAATTCTATTGATCAGGAAGTATTAATCAATAAATTAAGCACTGTTAGCTCTTATATTGGACAGATAGAGATTCCTCTCAGATCAACCTTGCTAACACTTGCCGACACCCAGAACCTGGCAGCCAACCTATTGACCACCCTGGCCAACCATACACAGCAGGATTTTCGGGAAGTTACTGGGTTTGTGGAAGGACTACAAGGTAACATTTCTTTAGCCCTGCAATATATACAGTTTCAGCTGTGGTTACAATCTATAATCTCAGGAAGACTGAGAGAAGGAGAGATGGGAAAACTGCCACAAGAGCTAAAGGAAATAATTGCTAAAAATGAAACTACCACAGAATTCGAAAGAGACTTTCATGCTTGGTGGCAATTAGTCAATTTTACATATAATGAACAGAATAAAACCCTGCAGTCTTTTGTATTAACTGTTAAGAATGCAACAATATACTATATATTTCCAGTTTTGGCCCTTGGAGTTATAACAGCTCACATAGTTGTCAGACCCATTCAGCACGATGTCTGGGCTATTTTCAACAATGAAACTAGAAACTGGCATGTGGTAGAAAGGGACAGGCGGACGGAAGATCACGCGATGTGACGGAAAGCAGGAGCAGCAAGGAATCTACCTCCCTTCATTCCTTTGTGATAAGAGCATGCAGACCCCTCTAACTCCAGTAGTTTTCCACTCCTTACTAACTCCAGCTATCCCACAGTCCCCCTTTCCTGACGTAGTGAAGCTCCTCACTATTTAACCTCATGAGATAAGATAATAAATGCCATTTGACCATCCACCACRTTGGTGTCTGTGCGTCCATGGCCCGAGTGGCCACGGGGTAGGCCGGGCTGCCGTGCTAGCCTCTTGAAACCAGGTCGCCTTGTCTTCTTATCAGAAGGCAACACTGGCAAACTGTTAGTATCAAAGCATGTGTACCCAGGGAGGCACTGGGATTTGTGTGTGAAAATGCAGTGGCTGAAAAGGAGGATTTGTGTCTGGACACTGAAGACAATACTTGTGTTTTTGAAATGACCCCAGTAACCCATGCACGATCACAGGTATATTATGTGGGAAGAAGGTGTGCCTGTGTGAGAACTCCTTGCCCAATTGTTATGATAGATTCTTTTAATGAAACTACAAATGGTACTAACTTGTGTTTGTAATTTCATGACCATAAGTGGATGTGACTTCAACTACACCACACCAATAACTTCTTTTGAGATTGTACAGGGTACATATGATGTGTATCATGAAGTGCCCAATCTCCAAATCGGAATGAACATTAACATTTTAAAGCAAATGTTATACCACTCTGATACAGAACAACTGGTCAAAGAAGTCAAAACTTCATCTTGCAGAGCCTTATGGACAGTTAAACACAATGTCAGTGAGATTACTGAGATCATCACCAAGATCCAGAAGGAGGGAGAACGTCATTGGTGGGATATCTTCTTGGGATGGAAAAATTTAAAATCACCAACAGCTGCACAACTTTTTAATTTCCTCATCCACCCTGTTCTAGTTTTAATAATAATAACACTCCTCTTTACGATGGTGAACTTATGGATGTGGTGGAAGATTAAAACAGTAGCATGACAGGTTAATGTGCTGTGGACTGTCAATAAGATCTTGCAAAAGAATTTGAAATAGGATAAAATAAAAGGGGAGAATGAAACAGGGGGCTTAATTTACATAATGAATCACAGGTACTTAACATAATTGATTACAGGTATTTAACATAAATCGATAGCACATTAAGCACAAATGCTTGAATAAACAAATACTTAATGTGAGAAAGCCTAGCAGGCCCGCTTGGCATAAGTGGCTTGACAAAGAATTAGGAAGATAGAATGGCTAAGGGCTAAAACCGCTTCTGGCAAGAGAGAGAAGAAAGGCTGGCTACTGCCAGACACACACCCTCCGCGCAAGCAGCGCGTGGACACTGCCTTAAAAATATAGGACCATGATGCAATGTATAGCTAACCGCTTGCTTATCAAATACTAACCATAACTGTGCGCGAATGTATGGAATTTTTGATAAAATTGCTTTATAAACCCACTGAAATTTTTGCGTGGCAGAGAAGCACTTTGGGGAGGGGCCCTGCAGACCTCCCGCTCTCCCACTGGCTCAAAATAAAGCACTTTTGGCTGACTACGGTTGTCAGTCACATCATTTGAATCACCTTCATGTTCCCGCAGAGCTATCTCCTGAAGGAGTAGTGGTGGGACTACAGCCTGTCCTGTTGGTGTAACAGCCCACCCACCTTCTTTGATTTCAGCTTTAAGGAACTCAATTAAGTGGTGGTCTTTCTTATCATACTTTGGGGTAAATCCTGACAGATCGATTTCCTTCTGTGGTATTACTGCTAGGATACCTTGTTCTGCAGCCCCTTTTGCTGTTTCATCAGCAAAACAATTCCCCAGTTGGGGAGTTGTTTTCCCCTTTTCATGAGCTTTGCAATTCATAATATGTGGCTGCTGAAAAGCTGTTGGCAGACAGGCCTTCTAACTCTCCCAGCATTTTCGTGAGACTTCTCTCCGTCTCTCTTTTCCCAAGCAAAACTATTATAAACAATCCTAGGAGCTTTTGTAAATTAACTAAGTTTTGACTAAGTTTTGTGCAGCTGCGCTTTGTTATCATTCTTGCTTAGATAAATATTTTGGAATAGGTGTTGTTAGAANATAGGTGTTGTTAGAACTGACCAATGAACTTGGTAGGTGGCTGACCAAGGGTCCAATAGACTCTTGACACTTCTATAAACTTCAAGCAAGCTAAGGGATATAAGCCTCTGTATAATTATAATTAATTAATTAAAGCTGGCATCGCTTTGTTCTCTCTGGACTCTATGTCGTATTTCTTGGGACACTTGCGACAATAATAGCCACCTCTGTAGGCTTCCAAATACTCTGCAGGAGTGCATGGATCTGTTCAGCATGTTTGATTCCACTACCTTGAGCAGTTAGCAGCCCTCTTTCCTTCCAGATGGCTCCCTGGGCATGCACAACACTAAATGCATATTAAGTATCAGTCCATATATTTACCTTCTTTCCTTCACTCAGTTCTAGAGCTCTCGTCTGTGCAATCAGTTCAGCTTTCTGTGATGATACCTCTGGTGGCAAGGCCTTCGCCTTGATTACCTTGTTAATGGTTGTCACTGCACATCCTGTCATTTGTTTACCATCCAACATAAAGCTGCTTCCATCCATGTACAATTTCCAGTCTGGATTTTCTAGAGGTATGTCCTTCAGGTCTGGTCTGCTGGAATAGGCCTCTTCTTTGATTTGTAAACAGTCATGCACGGGCACACTGTCAGTCAATGTTGAGGACAGAAACAGCAGGATTGACAACAGACGTTCTTAGAATAACATCATCCTGTTCCAACAATACAGCTTGATACTTAAGCATCCTGCTAGGGGATAAACAGTGACTCCCCTATTATTCAAGTACAGTTAGTACTGCATGGGGTACAAACACGGCAATGTGCTGTCCAAGGGTGAATTTCCGGGCTTCCTGGATCAATATAACAGTAGCTGCCACAGATTTCAAACACCCAGACCACCCTTGGCTAACATTGTCTAGCTGTTTTGAAAAGTAGGCCACAGCCCTTCACTGGTTTCCAAGGGATTGCGACAGTACCCCCAGAGCAACATTTAGTTGCTCATATGTGAATAATTCAAAAGGCTTAGTTAAGTCTGGCAGTCCTAATGCTGGAGCTGACATCAAAGAATGTTTCAGCTGTTTAAATGTGGCCCTGGTATTATTTGTCCATATCACAATTCCCTTGTCGGCCACTCTTAGTGCTCCATACAGAGGCTTTATTAGTAACCCATAGTTTGGTATCCATAAGTGACACCATCTACCATTCCCAGGAAAGCCTGCATTTCTGTCACGGTGTGAAGCTCCGGAAGACAACAGATGGCTTCTTTCCTGTCTCTGCTGAGTTGTCAATGTCCATGGAAGATCTCAAGCCCCAAATAGACCACTGTTTCCTTGGCAATTTGTGCTTTTTCTTTCGAGACTCTATACCTGTGGCCCTGCATTTTGCAGTTCTTCAGATGTGCAGTGTTTTTGGCTCAGCGAAATAGTTTCTCACGCACTTTTGTGTAAACATGAATTGTTGACCTAACGGCAAAGATTGTTATGAATTCCTAACCTATGTGATAGACAATATTGCTGACCAGTGGACAGCAGGAGGTGGTATTCCCATCCTCCAATCCACGGTGGGTTTTGAAAACATATAAATAAAATGAGGGCAGAGGCCGGCTCTCTCTTCTTCCTCCCTTTTGGCCTCTGCCTGTGGGTGAACCCTGACAGCTGTCTCCGTGTGTTTATTCGGACCCGAGAACAACATATACCCACTTAGTCCCAAAAAGTTTAACAAACTTACAGTGAGTTGGATGCAGTTGTCTCGATCTTTGGCAGCAATTAGTATCTCATCCACGTATTGTAAAACAACTCCTCCTGGCTGCTGCCTTCTCCAGTCCTCCAGTTCCTTTGCCAGCTGATTTCTGAATATAGTTGGGCTATACTTTAAACCCTGGGGTAGGACGGTCCAGGTGATCTGGGTTCTTCTCCCTGTTTCAGGATTTTCCCATCCAAAAGCAAAAAGCTCTTGGCTGTTTTTATTTACAGGGATGCAGAAGGCAGCATCTTTAAGATCCAGCACAGTAAACCACCTGAAATCATCTGTCAATGTGGTCAAAAGTGTATAGGGGTTGGCTACTACTGGGTGTATATCCTCTGTTATTTTGTCAATTGCCCTTAAATCCTGCACCAATCCATAATTTCTACCATCAGCCTTCTTTACCAGCAGGATGGGTGTGTTGTATCTAGATTCACATTCCACTAATAACCCAAATTTAAGAAACTTTTCAATTATAGGTCCCAATCCCCTACAGCCTTCTAACTTCAAAGGGTATTGTTTTTGTCTTACTGGTGTGAGTCCTGGTTTGAGTGCAATGCTTACAGGTTCTGCTCGTTTGGATCTCCCAGGAAAATCGCTAGCTCACACTATTGGGATTACTGCATTTTCAACTTCTGTGGGGATTTCGCCATGGTCCTCCTGTATGAAAAGAGTAGATGCCTCAACAAATTTAGTTTCAGGAATTATAACTTTCATTCCCTCCCCCCTTTGCAAAATTTAATTTCCACTTCTAATTTCTCCAATAGATCTCTACTCAGCAAAGGCTTAGGAGAGTTTGGCATATAGAGGAATTGATGAGTTACCCAGTGTTTTCCCAATTTAAATTTCAAATGTTGGAAGAAAGGTCTTGTTTCACTTATCCCTGTGGCATCAATCGCTTTTACAGTTTCCTGACTCAGTTTCCCTTCCAAAGTGTTTAACACAGAATATGTTGCCCCTGTATCCACCAAAAACTCAATTTCATCTTTCCCCAGCTTAGCTATAACCAAATGTTCTGCTGGTGAAGAAACCTCATGTCCCCTTCATTCCCCATTCCATCTAGTTCAGGAGCTGGGTCTGGAAGTTTATTTTCCTGCAAGATTGGACACTCCTTTTTCCAATGTCCTTTCTTCTTTCAAAAAGCACATTGATTCTTATCCAGAGGGGAAGTAGTACCCTTTCTAGGTACCCTAGATGCCTTTTCCTGATCAACCTTCTTACCATGCTGGCATTTGCATCTATGACACTCGTGACAATCATCCCTACCTTTTGGATCCTTATCTTCTGGACCTCCATCTTTTGGATTCCTATTCCAATACATCCTCCAAGCCATGTCCAATAATTTACCTATATCTTCCCTCTCACCTATCTTTTGCAGCTTCTTCCTTAAATCATCTGCAGACTGGCATACAGATACACCATGTGAGCCTTCCCTTCAGTAGATTCGAGGTCTAAAGTTGTGTATTTTCATGCAGCCTCTTTTAGCATATTTGAAAAGTCTGTCAGGGATTCGTTTTTGTTTTGCCTTATGTTATATAATTTTGACCAATTTATTGCTTTAGGAATAGCATTTCTCATACCATACACCACCCAATTCTGATAGCGTTTCAACCTTTCCATATGCTCTGTTACATTGGGGTCACATTTTGGATCCTCTAAAGGGAAAAAAATCACTAACTGGCCCTTGAAGAGTTCCAGCTCCTATCTGTGCTTCAACCGCAGATCAAATAGCCCTTCTAACCATCTCTTTCTCTGTTCTATCAAGCAATGTATCCATTATAGCCTCCAAATAATTCCAATCTGGATTTTGCAATCTAATGTCTCTTTCTACAAAATTAGCCACCTTTTCTGGATTTTCTCTCTACTCCCCAACCAAGACCTTCCATTGTTGCAGCTCAACAAGAGAAAAGGGAACCCTTATTAAGACAGGACCCTGGTTACCCATGGCCTGTTTCAGTGGAGCTTGTATAGCAGCTGCTTCTTTTTTGGATCTGGTGTGTCCAGCAACAGGGCTAGAGGCTGCTATGGCCTAACGTGCCTTTTTCCCACTTCCCTTCCCAGTTGCAACAGATATTTCTCCTTCAGCCTCTTCGTCTTCGGAGGAGGTATCTGAGTCTATGCTAGCAGGCTCACTTTTTATGGCTCTTGCTCCTGCAGCCTCCCTTTTTGGGAGTGGAGAGGAATAGGGTGGGTGACCTCACTTTTCCCTTTTTGTGGGGGCTGGTAGTACCTTTTTGCCTGCGGGACCAGAAATGCCCCTGCCGGATGAGAACCCGAACCCATCTGGACTCCCAAAGGCACCAGGGAGCACATAAGGGATAGGCCAAGGATATGGCCCAAAGCTGGGCCCTGCCCTCCCCCTCCCCCCAGGGATAGCAAAGATGGGGGGTAAGCAGGGAGCAAACGGGGTAACCCCGCCCCCACCTGCAATTGCAGGAGTGGAAGCAGCACCGCCCACAGGAACCGGATCAGCCTCTGGGGTGGGCGTGTCCCTGCCCCTGCCTCCACTTCCACCCATAATGGCAACAGTAGCTGCACTGCAGCTCGGAGGCTTGGAGGCAGTGGTGCTCACAGGAGTCATGTCAGCACCGCCCGTGGGACCCACATCCCTGCCTCCCGCGTGAGCTGCATAGGTGGGCCCTGGGGGCAGGAGGTTGGCTGGGCCATGTTCATGCATGCTTGGCTGGGCAGGCCTGCCTGGTGGCAGCCCATCCAGCACTCCAAGGACAGGCGGCCATGGCAGCAATGGCGGCAGCAGCTGCCATGGCAGCAATGGCGGCAGCAGCTGCCATGGCAGCGGTGGCAGCAGCGTCACAGAGGCAGTTTCCACCCTCGCTGCTCTGCTGGCCACGGCAGCAGAGCCTCCCCCTGGACCTGTCAGCCCCCTCATATTTGGAGCGATATCTGATATATTTGGGCTTCTAACACAGACTTGGCTACTAGAGAGTTTTTTATGCTGTTTCTGTTTCCTTTTATCTCCCTTTAAAGCCATAACCAACAGCTCCACAGGAGCCCCATCAAGTTCACAACTTTTTCGTAAATACGGGTGATCTAAAAGGAGAAGAAATAATTCTGCATACACGACTTCATTCCATCTCTCTTCCTTCCGTAGGAAAGACAAAAGTTGTAACACGGTTTTGATTTGCAGGGATCCAAATTCTGCCCATGCCTTTTCCCCCTCTAACCTATGCCATGGCCAAAGACCTGTTCTTAATCTAACCAATTCCTGCCTTTTAAGAGACATCTCTTGGACAGTTAAATGACACCAATACCGTAATACTAATCTAAGAGGGGAATTCTTGGAGATCTCTTTCTCTGTTGACGGTCCACACCCCATATTCTATTTTCAAGCAGGGAAAATGGCAAAGAAAAACTTTTCCAGCTCGGGATTCGAAGTGGCATTTCACGGGTTCCCAAGCAAATTGCTAATGCTGTGCACCACCAGCTGCCACAGGCAGGAGCACGCTACTGCAATATAGGAGGCACTGAGTGCCAGAGATGGCACCTCCCCCCCCTTTCCCACAACAGCTGCGCATCCCCCCAAACAAAACTCATGCTGGTTCCCCCCGCTGTGCTGGGCTGAGGCTCCACAGACCGGAAAGACAACCAACCTCACAAACAAAGGGATCCCACAAAAGGTCGCAATCCTGGTCCCTAAGAAAATTCCCAGTTGTCTGGAAAAACAAATTACAATTGCTAGCAAATAATTACCAAAAAGAGCTGCTTTTTATGTTACCTCCCAGATGGAGTCTTAGGACCTCGGGCTTCTCAGGTCTCCGGAGGGGGATTCTTTAAAAGTGCTGGCAGATAATTCCTCACAGGATGTAATTCGATCCAGAGAAGTCACAGGGTCCTAAAGTCCCATCTGTGATTTGCCCAACTGTTGCCTAAGATTGAAAGAAAAAATTCCAAACAATATTAAAAGTGGTAACATAAAGAGCAGTTCTTTAATGAAAGCTTTCAGATGCACAAAATATGCCTATGCGCACATGCAGGATCAAATTTTCACAATTTTTATAAGTTTAACCAATTAGTATATCTAGCAAGCACATCCAATAGGAGACTGGTTCTGGTAACCCACCCTTGGACCTGCCCCATTGGAGTCCCTCCAAGGGTTCTTAGCCCTGTATGTTGTTATGTCTCCCAGGTGCTGATGCAAAACAAGATGTCTTTGTTAGAAATTCTTTTCTTGAAAATAAGACTAAATAGAATTTCAAGAGTGTGACATAATATGTGAGAAAGGGTAGCTACTATTCTAAAGTGTAAGGAGGTGCTAGAAACTGTATAGCTCTATTAAAAATCTACAAAGCTACAAATATATGAAAAAGCTAAAAATCTTTAGGCATCAAATCCATAATAAAGCAGCTGTCTCCCTGAAGCCCATGGAGATCCATGGGGGTGCAGACATCCACCTGCAGTCTGTGGAGGAGACCCATGCTGAAGCAGGTGGATGCCTGAGAGGAGGCTGTGAACCTGTGGGAGGCCCGTGCTGAAGTAGGCTCCTGGCAGGGACCTGCAGACCCATGGATAGAGGAGCCCACCCTGGAGCAGGTTTCCTGGTGGGGCTTGCGACCCTGTGGGGGGCCCACGCTGCAGCACCCTGTCCTTGAAGGACTGCATCCCTTGGAAGAGTGACCCATGTTGCAGCAGTTTGTGGAGAACTGTTGCCTGTGGGATGGACTCACATTGGAGAAGTTCATGGATAACTGTCTCCCGTTGGAGGGACCCCACGGTGGAGCAAGGGAAGGACTCCTCTCCCCAAGTAGCAGCAGAAACCATGTGTGATGAACTGACCGTAACCCCCATTCCCTGCCTCCCTGCGATGCTGGGTGAAGGAGGCAGAGCTGGGAAGGAGGGAGGGGTGGGGGGAAGGTGTTTTTAAGGTCTGTTTTTACTTCCCATTATCCTGCTCTGATTTTGTTAGTAATAAATTCAATTAATATCCCCAAGCTGAGTCTGTTTTGCCTGTGACAGTATTTAGTAAGTTATAACTTTTAAAGTCTCTTAAATCTTGCTTCAGGAGTGTCTCTCCAGCACCCCTGGCTATGCTGTCGAATTTTCTCAATCGGAGAGGTGGGACAGAAGTGACTTTAACAATTTATTGCTAAATTAACAAACCAGGCATCAGTCTCAGTCTAGCATGAGATTTTAACAACACATTGTAAAATGGCGATTGTCCCAGGATTCAGCGTTACATGACAATTTATAACTTTCTAGACCAATAAGCCGCTAAAATGACTATTGTTTTGATTTATTAACCTATCTTTGCAGGACCTGTTACCTGCAATGCGGCTGTGTTTCAACCAACCACTCATCATGTCACGTACTCATGGACACTTCTATTGTAACATCTAAATTCTTAACTTAAAACTATTATTATACTTAAAACCCTTCACCATAAACACCCAAAACGTGCTTCTTGCTTATCACTATAAAAACACAGGATTGCAACCCTCCTGCTTAAAGCCATAAATCACTGTCAATTAAGCCAGCCCAAGTTTCTTCCAAGGTTGTAAATCAAAGCCACTATTAGCTTTTACTTCTCTGTTTCCTACAGTAAGTGATCTTTCCTGGTCCTTATCTCAACCCATGAACACTTCACTATATTTTCTCTCCCCTGTCCAGCTGCAGAGTGAGAGAGGCTTTGGTGGGTGCCTGACATCCAGCCAGTGACAACCCACTACAACAGGGGACCTTGCTAACTAGTTCCTTGAGCAGCCTAAAGTCTGCTCCCCCCAAATCCAGGGTAGTAACTGTTGACAGTTTTTCTTATATCACCACAGATTTGAAACTAAACCATTTCACAATCACTGTGGCCAAGACAGCCACCAATCATCACACCACCCACAAGACCATCTGTATTCACAAACAACAGTTTATATGATATGAAATACCCCTTGGATCAATTTGGGTCAGCATACCCACCTGTGACCCTTCTAGTCTTTTGCCCATCCCCAGCCTACTTGCTGCAGGGGCAGAGTGAGAAACAGAATCACAGAATCATCAAGGTTGGAAGAGACCTTCAAGATGATCTATTCCAACCTTCAACCCAGCAGCATCATAATCACCCCTTAACCATATCCCCAAGGGCCACATCCAGACACCTCCTGAACACTTCCAGAGACAGTGACTCCACCATCTCCCTGGGCAACTTATTGCAATTCCTAACCACACTTTCAGTGAAAATGTTTTTCTAATATCTAATCTGAAACTCCCCTGGTGAAACTTAAGGCCATTTCCTTTCACTTGAGACATGGCAGAAGGGACTGACTCCCACCTCACTACAACCTCCTTTCAGGTAGTTGTAGAGAGAAATGAGGTCCCCCCTCAGCCTCCTCTTCTCCAGACTAAACAACCCCAGTTCCCTCAGGTGCTCCTCATATGACATGTTTTCTAGACCTTTCACCAGCTTCATTGCGCTTCTCTGGACATGCTGCAGCATCTCCACATCCTTCCTAAATTGAGGGGTCCAGAATTGGACACAGTACTCAAGGTGCAGCCTAACCAGTGCCGAGTACAGGGGAAGAACCCCTTCCCTAGTCCTCTGGTCACACTATTCCTGATACAGGCCAGGATGCCATTGGCCTTCTTGGCCACCTGGGCACACTGCTGGCTCATGTTCAGTCTGCTGTCAATCAGTACCCCCAGGTCCCTTTCTGCCTGGCACCTGTAGTGCTGCAGGGGGTTGTTGTGACCAAGCACCTCAATGTCCTTTTTGAAGTGAGGGGCCCAAAACTGAACATGGTACTTGAGATGAGACCTCACCAGTTCTGGGAACAGCAGGACAATCACTTCCCTAGTCCTGCTGGCCACACTATTCCTGATACAGGCCAAGATGCCATTGGTCTTCTTGGCCAGCTGGGCACGCTGCTGGCTCATTGATATTGAGCCCCACAAGATTTGAATAGGGGTTTGAGTCAAACTTTGCAATTTTTTTTAGCTGTTAATCATTAGCTACAGGTAGGCAGTTATGATTAAGCAATTGCGTATGCTTGGCTAATCTTTTGTTTTAAGGAAAAGGCAAGACAATCCCAAGATGAATGGGCTGTCTGGATGAGAGTTACCAGGAGTGAAGTCAGCAGGACTGAGCAATAACTGGGGGAAAGGTAATTCCAGCAGTGAATGATCAAAACCATCAACTCATTGACCACCTACTCAAAACAGACTGAAATGGAGGGAAGAACTGTGCCTGTGGACTAATTAGCATGATAAACAAGAGATATAACTAGAAAATAGGGGGTTGAGTACTAATTAATGAAAAAGTTATGTAATCTGTAACCAATGAATTCTGATGCTTTCATTTGTTAAAATGTATAAATAGTGTAAAGTTTTGATGATCAGGGAACCAGCCTTTGGTTGGTTACCATCCAGCTTCTTTGTGCAAACTGAAATAAAAATTAGAAATACCTCACCTCGGTGTGTGAATTGGTGCTGCACACCAGGTAATGAGCCCACATTCGGGACAACGATATCCATCTGGCTGTCAACCAGCATCCCCAAGTCCCTCTCTGCTGAGCAGCTCTCAAGCCACTCTTCCCCAAGACTGTAGCAATGCATGGGGTTGTTGCGATCCAAGTGCAGGACCCAGCACTTCACCTTACTGAGCCTCATACAGTTGTTCTCAAGCCATCAATCCAGTCTGTCAAGATCTCTCTGTAGAGCCTTCCTATCCTCAAGCAGATCAACACTGTAGCAGGATGCTCTGCCTGGAGTGGGGGGAAGACAACTCAAACAGTGCCCTATTTGCAAAGCTATGAGTGGTGAATAAAGACAGGGGGTCATGCTGCTTTTGATGTTGAATAATCCTGAAACCAGCCTGACTCATCAGCCCCAAAGTTAAACACCCTGATAGTGAGGTGAAGATGTGGCAGACATGGTAAAGTACCTGCCTCCTGGGAAGGAACTCCACTCATAGCAGTT
Source organism: Amblyornis subalaris (assembly GCA_018881555.1). Taxonomy (NCBI): domain Eukaryota; kingdom Metazoa; phylum Chordata; class Aves; order Passeriformes; family Ptilonorhynchidae; genus Amblyornis; species Amblyornis subalaris. The sequence goes on from JACAXG010000367.1 coordinate 26,971, forward strand.
AGTCTCGGGTGGTGTGTGTGTGCACTCCTTGAATGGTGTGAGAATGTTGCTTCTCCTTTAACACCAAGGCAGACCCACTGCCTGACAAAGATGAGCCAATCAGCAACGCTGGTAGTGCCTCTGTGATAACATATTTAAGAAAGGGTAGAAAACCCTGCACAGCAGCTGAGGGAGAAGTGAGAAAAATGTGAGAGAAAACTTTGCAGACACCAAGGTCAGGGAAGGAGGGAGAGGAGGTGCTCCAGGCACCAGAGTAGAGATTCCCCTGCAGCCCATGGAGAAGACCATGGTGGAGGAGGTTGTCCCCTTGCAGCCCATGGAGGACCAAATGCTGGAGCGGGTTGATATGCCCTGAAGGAAGCTGTGACACTGCAGAGATCCTGCACTGGAGCAGGTTTTCTGGCAGGACCTGTGGCCCTGTGGGGGACCCATGCTGGAGCAGTCCTTTCCTGAAGGACTGCACCCCATGGAAAGGACCAATGTTGAAGCAGTTCATGAACAGCAGCCTGTGGGAAGGACCCCCACTGGAGAAGATTGGGAAGAAATGTCTCCCATGGGTGGGACCCCACACTGGAGCAGGGAAAGTATGTGAGGAGGAAGGAGCAGCAGTTGAGTGTTTTGCCCATGATGGTAATTGCTGGGTGGTCTCCCTGTCCTTATCTCAACTCAGGAGCCTTTCATCATATTTTTCTCCCCCTGTCCAGTTGAGGAGGGGAAGTGATAGAGGGGCTTAGTGGGCACCTGGTATCCAGACAAGGTCAACCCACCATACTCCTGGGTAGGCTGTCTCTGCTTCCACCTTTTGTGTACTTCCTTTTTGTGTTTGAGCTCAGTCAGGACTTTACTGCTCATCCATGGTGTCCTTCTGTCACACTTGCTGAATTTTCTGCACATGGGAATAGACTGTTCTTGTGCTTTGAGGAGGTTGCCCTTGAAGATCATGAAGATCTCTTGGGCCCCTACATTGGGTCTGGCTGAGATGGAGTTCATTTCCCCATAGCAGCCCTCACACTGCTATGCTTTGCATTGGTAGCTAGAAAGGTGTTGATAACACACCAGTGGTTTGCCTAATGCTCTACAGTGTTGGCACAGCATCAGCGCTGGCTTTCAACATTCCCTCCCCCCATTAAGGGGCTGGGAGTGGGCAAGATTCTGGGAGGGGACACAACTAGGCCAGCTGACCCAAACTGACCAAAGGGGTATTTCATACCATATGACATCAGCTCAGATATAAAAGCTAAGGGAAGAAGGAGGAAGAGGGGGGCATTCATTATTTACGATGTTTACCTTTGTTATGGGTTAGAAAAAAAAAAAAAAAAAAAGTAGTTAAAAAAATTGTTTCCTTTCCCCCCCCGGGGTACCAGGGAGGTTGTGTAGTTGGGGAGAGGCTGGCCGGGAATTGATGGGCGATACTTAAGAACAAAAGGGAGTTATCTGTTCAGCTGCATTCCACGGTAATGACGCGGAATGGACAGTACTTAAGGACAAAAGGGACAACTTGCCCAGCCCAGAAGCCAGGACAATTCCCTCGATTAAAGAAAACAGAGACTTGGAAATACTGAAGGGGGATGTTTCCTTAGAGGCTGAAACATCTCGGGAGGACTACCAGAGACTTAGGGGAGAGGTG
>JACAXG010000367.1:29222-112598 GCA_018881555.1 Amblyornis subalaris
TATATAACCCTAGTAAAGAACTGTTATTCTTTTTACCACATCTTTGCCTGAGAGCCCCGTAATTTCAAAGGTACAGTAATTTGAAGGAGGGAGGGGGTCATTCCTGTGCTCAAGGGAGGTTTCCCACCTTCCTTGACAGACACCTGTCCTTCAAACCAGGTCAACCTTCCAGAGGGACCGCTATGCGTGCTGAAGCCCTGCTTCCCAGGAAGTGGCTGAACATCACTTGCTGATGGGAAGTAGAGAATAAACCTATTTTTTTTCTCTTTGCTTGTTTGCAGACAAACTTTCACTTTTGCTTTAGTAAACTGCCTTATCTCAACCTATGAGTTGTTTTCCATCTTATTTCCTCCCCCTGTCCAGCTGGGAAGGGGAGTGGTAGAGTGGCTTGCTGGGCACTTGGCATCCAGCCAAGATCAACCCACCACAGTCCTTTTGGTGCCTGAAGAGGGACTGTAGTGGGTTGACCCTGGTTGGATGACAGGCACCCAGCAAATCCTCTCTATCACTCCCCTTCACAGCTGGAAAGGGGAGAGAAAATAAAACAAAGGGTTCATGGGTTGAGATAAGGACAGAGACAGCTCACTCACCAAATACCATTATGGGCAAAATAAACTCAAATTAGAGATACGAATTGAATTTATTGCTAACTAAATCAGAAAAAGATAATGGGAAGTAAAAACAGACCTTAAAAACACCTTCCCCCCACCCCTCCCTCCTTCCCAGCTCTACCTCCTTCACCCAGTAGTGCAGGGAGACAGGGAATGGGGTTATAGTCAGTTCATCACAAGTAGTTTCTGCCACTGCTTGGGGAGAGGAGTCCTTCCCCTGCTACAACATGAGTCCATCCCATGAGTAACAGTCCTCCCCAAACTGCTCCAACATGGGTCACTTTTCCACGGGGTGCATTGCTTCAAGGACAGGCTGCTCCAGCGTGGTCTCCTCTCTCCACAAGCCTCCATGGGCTGCAGGGGGACAGCTGCTTCACCATGGTCTTCACCCCAGGCTGCAGAGGAATCTAAGCTCTGGCACCTGGAGCACCTCCTCTCCCTCCTTTTCCACTGACCTTGGTGTCTGCAGAATTGTCCCTCTCATATTCTCACTCCACTCTTCTCTGGCTGCAAGTACATCTGCACAATAACTTTTGTTTTCTTCTTCTTAAATATGTTATTGTCCTGGTTTGAAAGACAGGTGTCTGCTAAGGAAGGTGGGAAACCTTCCTGGGATAGAGGATGACCCCCCTCCCTCCTCTGAATTACTATACCTTTGAAATTATGGAGCTCTCCGGCAAAGATGTGGTAAAAAGAATAACAGTTCTTTACTAGGATTATATATCTATGTATATATAACAAGACAGATAAACGTCAACAATAAGAGAACAGACAAAGCCAGTAACAGTCTGTCCTCTGTCATTGGGCGATTCTCTGTTGGGGCAGAGGCTGTGGTGACTCCCCCGTGGCTGCAGGGGGCGCTGTGGCTCGAGCGCAATGACCTCGCCACGTGGCAATGGCGGTTCGGGCGAGAGGGAGAGGGAGAGGGGAGATGGCTCCCGGTGCGAACCCACGGGGCAGCAGCCCGTCTCAGCACCAATTTCGGCAGCGGGCAGCAAGCAGCGCAGGAAGGAAGGGTTGACTGGGGAGCGACGGACATCGGTATCACCTACCGAGGGGCCAGCAGAAGGCAGGAACAGCAGAGACGAGTAGACCCCAGCGCCGACCCATGTGGAGCAGAAAAACCAGGCTGGTGGCAGAGATGGCAGAGGCAAGCAGCTCCAGGCGATGACAGTTACAGCATAACGTTGCACCCTGTGCTGCAGCGGGACCCTTGCAGATACGTCACAGTGTATCCGTGCTCTGGAGCCAGCAGGCGGAGACGTCACAGTGTAGCAGTGTTCCTGGAGCAAAACCGGCACTAGCTGCAGACATGACCGTCCGAGCCGAACGCCAAGCCGAGAAGAAAGCCTCGAGCCCCGTCTCCACCTCCCTCTCGCCAAAGTCTTGAAAAGTCTCCCTTCACCTCTTGCGATGATAAGCCCCAGCCTCTGGGGAAACAACCCCCTTGCTGACATTTCCAGCTCTTGTTTCTTTAATTGGGGAAATTGACCTGGCATCTGGGTTGGGCAGGCAATCCCTTTCGTCCTTAAGCATTGCCCATTCTGGGTGATCAGTGTGGAATGCGGGTGGATAGACAAATTTCTTTGTTCTTAAGTATTGCTCATTAGTTCCCGGCCAGCCCCTCCCCACGTACACAGTCTCCCTGCTAGATGGAGGAAGAAAAAAAATTTTCATTTGTTGAACCCATAACAGTTATCACAGAAATGTTACCATAATTTCTAATTGGCCTAGCCTTGGCCAGCAGCACATCCATCTTGGAGCTGCCAGGGATTGGCTCTTCTGGACATGAAGGAAGCTTCCAGCAGCTTCTCACAGAAGCCACCATTGTAGCCTCCCCACTACCAAAATCTGGCCACACAAACCCAATACATTCCCTTTTTCCTCCAAGGCAATCTCCCACAGCATCCTCTCAAGCAGGTCCTGAACACGCATAATTGTGCTTTCCTGAGGTACAGGGTTGTAATTCTTTTATTCTTTTTGCTCCTTCCTCTCAGGATCCTGAACTCCACCATCTCACAGTCACTGTTGCCAAGTCTGTCATCAACAGGTGTCTAATTTTAATAATCATAGTGGTGAAAGCAATGAAATAGATCCCAAAGGGAAGGGGTCAGAACTACAGTTTACCTGTGTGTGATTCAGATGCACTCCTGAGAGTAGCTGAGAATTAGAGTTAGGAAATTCTACTGTGTCTGGCTGGGATGGAGTTAACTTTCTTCATAGCAGCTCATATGGTGCTGTGTTTTGGATTTGTGTCTAAAACAGTGTTGATAACACAGAAATATTTTAAGCTATTGCTGATAACTCCTTGCACAGTATCAAAGCCTTATCTTTTTCCTACTCTGCCCATGCAAGAAGTATGCTAGGGGTGGGCAAGAGGTTAGAAGGGGACACAGACAGGACAGCTGACCCAAAGTGACCAAAGGGATATTCCATATCATATCACCGTGCTCAGCATTAAAAGCTAAGAGAAAGGAGCAGGGGGCATTAATTTTTAAGGCATTTGTCTTCTGAGGTAACTGCTACATGTACTGAGGCCCTACTTTCCAGGAAGAGGCTAGACATAGCCTACTGATGGGAAGTAGAGGATAAATGGTTTTGCTTTTCTTTGCTTCTGCATGCAGCCTTTATCTTGACCCACAGGTTTTTCATCTTATTTTCTCCCCTTGTCCCTCTGAGGAGAGGGAGTGAGAGAGGAGATTGGTGGGCACCTGGCAGCCAGCAGAGGTCAACCCACCACATGTGCCGTATAATGTCCTGCTCAGCAATAAAACTGAGGGGCAGTCTTTCCAAAGTAGCCCTTCCTCTGGGACTGGCTGGGCATCAGTCTACTGGTGGGAGGGAGTGGATTCCTTTGCATCACTTGTTTTTTTCCTCTTACTTTCACTTGGACTATTTTTATCTTGACCCATGAGTTTTCTCACTTTTGCTCTTCCTATTCACAGGGCAGGAAGTGAATGAGTGACTTTGTGGGAGCTTAGCTTCTATCTGGGGTCAACCCACCATAGAATTACAAACACTTGTATTAAGTTTACATGGCTAGGTTTTGGTAGAGGCAGGGTTGCAGGGGTGGCTTCTGTGAGAAAACGCCAGAAGCTTCCCCCTGTCTGATAGAGCCAGTTCCAGATAGCTCCAAGATGGACCTGCCACAGGCCAAAGCTGAGCCAATCAGCAATGATGGTAGCCACTTTGTGAAAATATACTTAAGAAAAGGGAAAAACTGCTGCACAGCAGCAGCTGGAAGAGAGGAGTGAGAATATGTCACAGAAATAGCCCTGCAGACACCAAGGTCAGGGAAGAAGGAGTGTGAGGAGGTGCTCCAGGTGCCAGAGCAGAGATTCCCCTGCAGCCTATGGTGAAGATCATGGTGATGAAGGTTGTCCCTCTGCAGCTCATGAAGGTCCACAGTGGAGCAGATATCCACCTGCAGCCCATGGGACTCCACACCGGAGCAGGTGGATGTGTCCTGAAGGAAGCTGTGACCCCGTGGAGAGCCTGCACTGGAGCACATCTTGAAGAACTGCAGCTCATGGGAAGGACCCACATTGGAGAAGTTTGGGAAGGACTGTCTCCCATGGGTGGGACCCCATACCGGAGCAGAGGAAGTGTGAGCAGGAATGAGCAGTAGAGACAATGTGTGATGAACTGATCACAACTCCCATTCCCAATCACCTTGTGCAACTTGGGGCAAGAGGTATAGAATTTGTGAGTGAAATTGAACATGGGAAGAAAGGAAGGGTAGGGGAGAAGTTTTTTTTTTATTTGTTCCTATTTCTCATTATCCTAGTCTTATTTGATTGGTAATAAATCAAACTAATTTCCCTAAGTCGAGTCTATTTTGCCTGTGATGGTATCTGCTGAGTGATCACCCTGTCCTTATCTCACCCCATGAGCCTTTCATCATGTTTCTCTCCCCCGACAAGATGAGGAGAGGCAGTGATATAGTGGCTTGGTGGGCACCTGGTGGTAAGCCAAGGTCAACCTACCACATGGGATTCACAGGAACGGAAGAGAAGAGAGAATATAAAGCAAGCAACTGTCCTGGTTTGAAAGACAGGTGTCTGCCAAGGAAGGCGGGAAACCTTCCTGGGATAAAGGATGACCCCCCCTCCCTCCTCCAAATTACTATACCCTTGAAATTACAGGGCTCTCAGGCAAAGATGTGGGGAAAAAAAATAACAGTTCTTTACTAGGATTATATATCTATGTATATATAACAAGACAGATAAACATCAACAATAAGAGAACAGACAAAGCCAGTAACAGTCTGTTCTCTGTCATTGGGCGATTCTCTGTTGAGGCAGAGAGGCTGCAATGATTCCCCCGCGGCTACCTCTCCACGTGACAATGGCGGTTCTGGCGAGAGGGAGAGGGGGGAAACGCTCTCGGTGCGAATTCACAGGGCAGCAGCCCGTCTCAACACAAACCTCAGCAGCAGGCAGAAAGCAGCGCAGGCAGGCAGGGTTGACTGGGGAGCGATGGACCTTGGTATCACCCACCAAGGGGCCAACAGAAGGCAGGAACAGCAGAGACGAGTAGACCCCGGCGCTGACCCACGTGCAGCAGAAAACCGAAGCTGGTGACAGAGACGTCACAGCAGAGGCGAGCAGCTCCAGGTGGCGACTGGTTACAGCGTGATGCTGTCCCCTGTGCCATGGCAAGACCCCCGCAGAGATGTTGCAGTGTAGCAGTGTTCCCGGAGAAAAAACCGGCACTCGCTGCAAACACGACCATCCTCGCCGAACACCGAGCAGAGAAGAGGGCAACCCCAGCCTCTGCCCCCTCCCGCTAAAGTCTCAAAAAGTCCCCTCCTCTCTCGAGATGATAAGCTCCAGCCTCTGGGGAAATAATCCCCTGGCCAACACTCTCAACTCTTGTTTCTTTAACTGGGGAAATTGTCCTGGCATGTGGGTTGGGCAGGCAATCCCTTTTTTCCTTAAGTATCGCCCATTCTGGGTGATGGTTGTGGCATGTGGGTGGGTAGGCAACTTTGTTCTTAAGTATCACTCATTAGTTCCTGGCCAACCCCTCCCTGCCCACGCAGGTCTCCCTGCTACATGGGGGAAAGAAAAGAAATTCATTTGTTTAACCCATTACATTATCCACCCCGAATTCTTTTTTTTCCACACTAGCATCTTACATCAAACTTAAACCTTTAAACTATATACATACATGCATTATCCTAACTATATACACATATACATGCAGATATTGGTAGAGGTACAGCATCGTGGATGGTTAAACCTTAAGTAAGGTCCCCTTGAGGTATGCATCTGGTTTCTCCATCCTTCTGCATCACCGACCAGGTGCAACCAGGTCCCTGAGCAAAAACAACCCCACGGATGAGTTTGTCTTTGCTTGAGGCCGAATTGATCCAGTCTTTCCAAAAATACCCTTCATATGCACCACAGGAACTTTATCTCCATCTGCTGTACGGAGGTGTTCAGATTCAGTAGGGCCAGCTCAGTTACTAGAGCCTCGGGTGTTGACCAACCACGTAGCCTTCGCTAAATGCAGCTCCCAATTTTTGAAGCTTGCCCCATCCAGTGCCTTTAAGGTGGTTTTTAGCAGTCTGTTGCACCACTCAACTTTCCCGGCAGCTGGTGCATGATAAGGAATATGGTACACTCACTCAATACCATATTCTCTAGCCCAGATGTTTATAAGGCTATTCTTGAAATGAGTCCCATTGTCAGACTCAATCCTCTCAGGGGTACCATGCCTCCACAGGACTTGCTTTTCAAGGCCCAGGATGGTGTTCCGGGCAGTAGCATGAGGCACCGGGTAGGTCTTCAACCATCCAATGGTTGCTTCTACCATTGTGAGTACATAGCGCTTGCCTTGGCGGGTTTGTGGCAGCGTGATATAATCAATTCACCAGACCTCCCCATGCTTATATTTGGACCACCTTCCCCCATACCACAGGGGTTTCACCCACTTGGTCTGCTTGATGCCAGCCAGCGCACATCTCACAGTCGTGGATGACCTGGGAGATACTGTCCATGGTCAAATCCACCCCTCCGTCTTGTGCCCACTTATAGGTGGCATCTCTGCCTTGATGACCTGAGGCATCATGGGCCCATCGAGCTAGGAATAACTCCCCTTTATGTTGCCAATCCAAGTCAATCTGACACCTCAGTTTTTGCAGCCTGATCTACCTGTTCATTGTTGCAGTTTTCCTCATTAGCCCAACTCTTGGGCACATGGGCATCCACATGGTGGGCTTTGACAGTCAGTTTCTCTGCCCGAGTGGCAATGTCTTGCCATTCTCCAGCAGCCCAGATGGGTTTTCCTCTGTGCAGCCAATTGGCCTTTTTCCACCTTTCCAGCCACCCCCACAGAGCATTGGCTACCATCTACAAGTCAGTGTAAAGGTATAGCTTTGGCCACTACTCTCGTTCATCAATGTCCAAGGCCAGCTGGATGGCTTTGAGCTCTGCAAACTTACTCGATTCAACTTCTCCTTTGGTAGCTTCTGCAACCTGTCGTGTGGGACTCCATACAGCTGCTTTCCATTTGCGGTTTGCCCCCAAAATGCGACAGGAACCATCTGTGAAAACAGCATATCGGGTTTCTTCTGTTGGCAGCTGTTTTATGGTGGGGCTTCTTCAGCACGTGTCACTTGTTCTTGTTCCTCTTTGTCTGCCAGACCAAAGTTCTCTCCTTCAGGCCAATTTGTAATTATTTCCAAGATCCCAGGGCAATTTGGATTTCCAATATGGGCGTGCTGTGTGATCAGGGCAATCCACTTACACCATGTGGCATCGGTGGCATGATGGGTAGACGGAATGTTTCCTTTAAACATCCACCCCAGCACTGGTAGTTGGGGTGCCAGAAGAAGTTGTGCCTCTGTGCCAATTACCTCTGAGGCAGCCTGAACTCCTTCATAGGCAGCCAGGATTTCTTTCTCTGCTGGGGTGTAGTTGGCTTCAGACCCTCTGTAACGTTGGCTCCAGAATCCCAGCGGTCTGCCTCGAGTCTCGCCAGGCAACTTCTGCCAAAGGCTCCAGGAGAGACCATTGTTCCCGGCTGCAGAGTACAGCACATTCTTTACTTCTGGCCCTGTCCTGACTGGGCCAAGGGCTACCGCATGAGCATTCTCTTGTTTGATCTGGGTGAAGGCTTGTTGCTGTTCAGGGCCCCAGTGGAAATTGTTCTTCCTGCAGGTCACCAGATAAAGAGGGCTCACAATCTGGCTGTACTCGGGAATGTGCATTCTCCAGAAGCCTATGGTGCCGAGGAAAGCTTGTGTTTCTTTCTTGCTGGTCGATGGAGACATTGCTGCAATCTTATTGATGACTTCAGTAGGTATCTGATGCCATCCATCTTGCCACTTCACTCCCAGGAACCGGATCTGTTGGGCAGGTCCCTTGATTTTGCTCTTTTTGATTGCAAGGCCGGCTTGCAGGAGAATCTGGATGATCTTTTCCCCTTTCTCAAACACTTCTGCTGCCGTGTTCCCCCACACAATGATGTCATCTATGTACTGCAAATGTTCTGGAGCTTCACCCTTTTCCAGTGCAGCCTGGATCAGTCCATGGCAGATGGTTGGGCTGTGCTTCCACCCCGGGGCAATTGGTTCCAGGTGTACTGCACTCCCCTCCAGGTGAAGGCGAATTGGGGCCTACACTTTGCAGCCAGGGGAATGGAGAAAAATCCATTAGCAATGTCAATAGTGGCAGACCACTTTGCTTCCTTGGACTCCAGTTCATACTGGAGCTCCAGCATGTCCGGCACAGCGGCACTCAGTGGTGGGGTAACTTAATTCAAGCCATGATAGTCCACTGTCAGTCTCCATTCCCCATCCAACTTGCACACAGGCCAGATGGGACTGTTGAAGGGTGAATGGGCCTTGGTGACCACCTCTTGGCTCTCCAACTCACGGATCATCTTGTGGATGGGGATAATGGTATCTTGATTTCTTCGATACTGCCGGCAACGCACTGTCAAGGTGTGATGACAGGGCGACAGAGTGTTCCCAGGCAGGTGCAAAGGAGAGCTCGTTTATTACAAAACTCAAGCCTTTTTAAGCAGTTAGCCATTATCAAAATACATACCAAAGACACACAACAAACAATAATTTAACCAGTCACCATAAGCCATGAGGTGATCACACGACAGTTATGTAACTTGTTTTTTCTACTTCTAAGTTAGCTGAGCTCGTTCCCAGAGGCCTTTTTACTTAACCGAAGTAACAGAAGTGAACCATGATTTTACAAGAGTAATGACTTGATTTTGCAGTTTTACCTATCTGCAACATCTCCCCCCCTTTTTTTTTGCTTTTTGTGCAAAGGATTTGTGTACCTGAGTGCCAAAACAGTCTGTACCTGTAAAGTCATTATCTTATGAAGACTGTTATCGATCATTTGCTGCACACAAGAAAAGATACATAGAATACAGATCACAATCAATAAAAACCCATCAAAAACTACCGTGTCACTGACAGAGACCCACAGCATAGGAAAACAGAAATAGTGTCCAATGTCCCCAGAAAGAGAGCTGCTTCTTCTGCACTTGGAAGTTACTGGCTACTGTTCCAAAGCTCATATGGCTGGAGCTCAGGGGCCATGCTGTTCAGGCAGGGAGGAGTCCTGTTAGCTGGAAATGCTGACTTTACATTACCCGAATGTCATTCTTGGCTACGAGGGCTGGATGGTGATTAGATCATTTTTCCTCTCATGGAGCCTCATCTTCTCGGAGGCGATCAGTGTTTGTCCAGTCGAGCAGGTAACCATTTTAGACCTATTGGCAATAAAACACGTGTACCTTCTCCCCTAGGTTAGTAAACCAGCTGGGCCTTGCCATTGCATACCCGATTGTGGATCCTTAGGTAAAACTTCTAGAAATTGGTTCTGCACACACAAATCTTGAGGGCAGTATCGCTCTGCCAGGGATCAAAATTGATGGAATGCCTGCAAAAACTTTAGTGTAAATAGTGCATTATGTAAATGTTTCCGAGGAGCCACATTCCCCCTTCTTTGTTGTTTTTGATAACATACGCATCTCTCACTATGAACATGAAGGCACCATAAAAGTAAGACGATACTTGTAATAAAGTAAGAAACTCACACTGAGCAGAAGTAAGCAAGGTAATATGTCATCATTAGTACACAAGAGAAAGGATAGTTATTCAGAACGATACACCATCAATGGTCTAAATACTGTAGCATCACCCAGTGTCTGCAATAGCTGGTGAGCCCTGTGTCAGTGTGAGGACCCGGAGAACCTTCTCAGACAAGGCTTCTGGGGTACTTTGAAAGGGCATCCAGCTTTTAGAAGGCCAGATTGACAAGCCAAAGTGACTTGATTACATTTTTAGGGCAGAAACACCCAGGTCTGCCGGCATAAGTCCGACCAGGGAGGGCCAGAGCTTGGCCAGAGCCAAGGCCTTAACTGGAAGGGCTCCCCTAACATATCCTACAGACAAACCTCTATCAGTGGCAGTTGGGAAAGTTTCTTGAAAGCATATAGTCCTTGCATATAACTACACAATGGTATGTAAAAGTCTGTACAGCAGCCGGCTTTGTCTTTAGCTCAGCAGTCAAAGGTATCTTGAGAAAACTGCAAAAAAACCAAAAAGATGCATATGTGTAACATCAAATAACATCGTGGAGATAATGTCCATTATGAAAGGTCAGTGAATTCACGTCATAAAATTAATAACACAATCAGAATCGTAATCAGAATACAGCAACAGTAACTGCTCTAAAAAACCAAGTATATTCTTCCACACATCTATGCATATATAACAATTAAGGCAAAATAAAAGCAAGAGAGAAAGCACTAAACAGCTTACAATTACTGATATCCATAACTCGGAATTGTTACTCATTTTTCTGTGTCACCTGTAGAAGATTAAACAGCAAAGAGTGTTATAAATAATTATCTCAAGTGACCAATGTAGAACACTTACACACATAAAAGTATCAACGAAAAATAAGGATCTAAGAAACTGCATCTTCACGTGTTTTCACACAACTCATTATCCTATATTCTGAAATAATTGCCTACCAAGTCTCCATCATAACTGCTTCAATTGGTCCATCTTATCTCTATAACAAAAGAACCGTATCTTTCAAATTAAATGAGCGTATTTCAACAGAACTTAACATCACTCAAACTTAACGTCACTCAAACGTAACAGAAAGCAACCTAACAGAGTTTAAGCATAATCTCACTGAAACTGAACAGAAAGTAATCTTAATAAAACTTAAACTGAACAGAATGTAAAGTAACAGAACTTAAACCCAACATCACTTAAATTTAGCAACACTTAAACTGAACAGAACATATAATTGACATCATTTAGACTTTGCAGAATTTAAACTTAACAGAACCCAGAATTAGCATCTTTTAACAAAACTGAGGTCAGAATTGAGTGTTCCTTTAAAAGTCCCAGATACAACAGAATTTAACTCATCTTGGTTCCATTGTTACAAGAAAGCTACTGAAAATTTGTCATACAACAGTCGAACATCAATGAACAATATGCAAGCAAACAACTGATTAGTAAATGAGATAGCTAAATGGATTTGCTGGAGACATAAAAGTGTGGCAAATACACTGTGATTTTACATAATTTAGTTGCGAAAATAGGTCATAGTAACTGTAAACATAATTGAAAAACATCCATTCACAGTCAGGACTTTTCTAGTACAAGCACAATTTTACATGACTTTCCAAATTGCAGCTGTACTCCAAAAATGACAACATTGCATGCCTTGGCAAATTACATTTAAGACTAGATCAGGTAAGACTGCTTTCCCGTGATTGTCAGTACAATAGATTTGACCTTGGACTATTAAAGTGAATGGGATATAAGCATCTAAGGATAAAATATCAATTGCCTAGTTATATAATACTGCCATAAGTTTTGCATATGTAACTCTTTTAGGCCAGTGGGTGTGTAAGACTGACACATATGTAAAACAGCTACAAAGTGATGGTTTCAGATGATTTTAAGAAGTGTGGCAATGTCTGTTCCACCTGTGATCTATCAATGTACTTAAACTGTTCTGATATCAAGCTCAATTTCAATTCATAAGTAACAAGGAAGAATAACTACTTGATTTACTAAATAGCTGTATTTACTCAAAATGCTGTCACATGTGTCTTTGTGGCAAAAGAATCACAGCAAACTACAGGCAAAGGTAGCACAATCCTGCCTGCTTTCCACAGTGGAAAGTCATGAGCTAATTATATATAAACCTTGAACAGTTTTTGCAGATAAGAGTAATGAGGAAAGGAGGAAAGGAATGCCACGATTAATTGGGCACCTAAGCCTGCCACGGGCCTCACCTGGCTAAGTGAGCCAAGTTATTGTCATCAATCATGCAATGCTTTGACATCCAGGCTTCAAAGTTAATTGCTGTGTTTCACATTTGTTCCATTAGTATCTATGCTATACATTTCTAAGGAGAGGCCTACAGCATTTTTCCAAATGACCACAATATCTTGCAAATAGGAATCATCCCATCTGCAAACTAAAATGTTATGCACCTAGCAAGGAATGATGCTTCTGAGGGTTCTCAAATATCTTCCCAGGCATACAAGCTGCTAATTTCTGTGGTAACAGCCATTATAAGTGAGCAAAGAATTAGTATTAAGCCAGCCTAATCAGACCTCCAATTCAGAATCTTTGAAAGGGCAGCAGATATCTCACACGAAAAGTCTCACTAACCATGCAATACACCAGCACGTTCACTGAAAAATTCACTCTTGCCAAGCAGTACTAAAGCAGAGAATCACAGATGATGTCATTTGCCTGGAGAAACACATTACATTCACATAGAGATAACTCTGAATCTCTCCAATAGATAAACCTGTCAAAATTCACAGCTCACTGAAAATACAAAGTTAGTTTAAACAGGGATCCAGTCAAAAATGCCTTAAATATCAGAAAGATAGTCCATGTGCATTCCAGGTCTTGCATACACACACCATCACCTGTTAGCTGAATGACAAACACAGGAGGTTACATTTGTTGTAAAGTACACCGAAATATCTCTGTATTTTAACATTGACTCTTGGCATTTTGGATAGCAAGGAATGCATCAGCATTCCTCATGAGTCCCGAGTCAGGATGGCTATCCCTGGCCAGCTGCATCTGGGCAAATGGGGGTCGGCAGGGCGGGCCCGGGCGGGGGGGCTTAAAGAGACCGAGGGCGGGGGGGCCGCTGCTAGTGAAGCAGTGGCTGGGTGGGGCCGGCGTCTCAGCCGGCGAAGGAACCATTGCCAGGGGAGTTGGCAGGGCAGAAAGCATTTGCAGGGGAGAGGCTGCGGCTGGAGAAGCGTGCTGCAGGGCAGCTGCTACAAGGGGGGCCGAGCAGGAAAGCCGTGCTCCGAAGGGGGGGCCTACTCCGAGGGGGAGCACCTTGCTTCGAGGGGAGAAAGCCTTGCTCCGAGGGGGGCCATTGCCGGGGGGGTGCACTGAAGGGGACCAGGGGCACCGAGACTGCTGGGGGCTGCCGAAAGGAGCTGTGGGTGGCGGGGGGGCATTGCTAATGCCCGTAACGTCACGCGTGTTGAGTTCGTTAGTCCAAACTGAGGATCGATCCTTTCCCTGGATCCAGTTCTTGGAACCCTGCCCAGGTTTGTTATGCTATTCTAGCATTATGCTATTCTAGCAGTCCCTGGGGCAGGTATGCATGGGGATTTTAATATCAAAGCATCTCTCATGTAGGAGACAGAGTTCTCTAACTTGTAATAAAAGTTTCCCCAATGTGGAGTCCTTAAGGTGGACTGATGCTACCGGGGCACCCACTGGGGTCTGGCATACTCACGGTCCCATGGTTCTTTGTCCAGTGAATACCAGTGACCTGACCTTGCAGGCTATGCTGGCATCTTGCTCTCCGCTGGATTGTAGTTCGCAGATAAAAGTCCTCTGTTGTAGCATGGCCGGGGCTCTGCTTTCTGCTTCCAGTGTAGGGGTCCAGGGTCGTAGGGATCACTTGGCTGAGTCGCAGTGCATTTCTTCATTGGAATCTGATGTCCCATTGTTCTGGGTTCGTGAAGCTTCGTCCCTGGAGGCAGTTCAAGCCTTCACAGCAATCTGATGTTCCGATGTCCCTGTTCGGGCGCCAGATGTGACGACAGGGTGACAGAGTGTTCTCAGGCAGGTGCCAAGGAGACCTCATTTATTACAAAAACCAAGCCTTTTTAAGCAGTTAGCCATTATCAAAATACATACCAAAGAGACACTGCGGGAGCTCAGGACGTGTGGACAACGAATCACTATGATTTCACAGAAGACGCTTTATTGTTTACACAACACTCTACTTATACATTTTACCACTACTGTACACGCGATCACACATCACTTGATTGGTCCCTCTATCTTGTCCATGCGCTCTGCATGCACCTTCCAGAAAATATGATTGGTTCCAGTCCAGCGTGGCACAGTCTTTCTCTATCTATTTCTTGCTGTCTTGGTATTCTGTTCTTCAGCTTTTTCTTTCCCAATTTAGCGCAGTTTACATTTCAGTAACCTTGATGAATTCCTGAGGGCTCTGATAAGAATAACTGAAGATGGTTTGGCTGGGGCACACTTCAGGGCTCAAATACCTTACAACAGTGCCCCCTTTTTTCTTCTTGCACCAGCCAAACCCTTTCGACTATGTTTTCCACGAAACGGATCGCCAATTTCCTTATATATGTAATAACACAAAGCAATACAGTAATGGCTAACAGTATTTACGAACCTCCCTTCACAATTCTTACACCCATGCCCATGTGCTAATAACAAAAATCTATAGCAATTCTATTCTGCAACGTACTGTGTGTAATACTATCTGCATCAGTGAATATCTGATTTAACTGTTTAACTGTCTAGCATCCCCACTTATTAAGCGTAACCAGAGTTGGAGTAGCAGCAACAGCTAAGGTAAAAAAGAAAAAACAACAAAAAACCCCCAACGTTTATTTATCAGTAATATTAGAGATCGGAGTGTCCTTCTCAAGCCAGGGGCGAATCCATTTTGCTGGTATCCATCAGGGTCCTTTATCTGTAATGACACAAGCATAACYCCTTCCCCCCATTAATAACTCCACAGGCCCTTCCCATGACCCTGACATAGGATTTTTAAAACGAACTTTTGGTCGGTGCTGTATCAATTCAGAATCTTGCTGCAAACCTGAGTAATGTGTTAATGCTGGTGGGTCACTGCGAGTACCTACTAACCGTAGATGATTCATACCATAAACTGCTTTCAGTACTCTGTCCTGCGGGCTCAGCCCATCCTCCCCCGTCATGGTTTTTTTTTTTTTTTTTTGTTTATCAAGCAGCCCTTTCAGTACCTGATGTGTTCTTTCAATTATGGCTTGTCYGGTAGAGTTACCTGGAATGCCCGTGCTATGCCTCACTCCCYAAAGAGCCAAGAAATCTTGGGTTYGTTGGGCTATATAACCTGACCYRTTATCTGTYTTGATTTCYTGAGGCAAGCCCATTAYGGCAAAACAGCCTCGCCAGTGTCGAATGACAAAACGAGATCCTTCGCTTGTCATAGGAGTGGCCCAAACCATGGCAGAAAAGGTATCTATGGTTACCTGAAGGCGTTTGAAGCGACCAAAAAGGGCATAGATAGTCACATCAGTTTGCCATAATTGCAGAGGCCCTAGGCCGTGAGGATTAGCCCCAGGATCCAATCCACCAATCATACCCTGACATTGTGGACAGGTTGAGACGATTCTTTGAGTATTCTGCAGTGATATTCCAAATTGTTTGTGTAAAACCTTTGCGCTTTGGTGAAACTCAATAATAAAAATATCTGGTGATAACCAAAATAGTGTTCAATGTCCTCAGAAAGGGAGCTGCTTTTTCTGCACTTGGAAGTCACTGGCTACTGTCTTAAAGCTCATGTGGCTGGAGTTTAGGGGTTGTGCTGTTTAGGCAGGAAAAAGTTCATTAGTTGGAAATGTTTACTTTATGTTATCCAAATGTCTTGGCTACGAGGGCTGGATGGTGATTAGGTAATTTTTCCCTGTATGGGGCCTTGTTTTCTCAGAGGCGATCGATGTTCATCCAGTCGAGCAGGTAACCGCTTTAGACCTGTCAGTAATAAGACACATGCGTACCTTCTCCCCTAGGTTAGTAACCAGGCACTGAGCAGAAGTAAGCAAGGTAAGACGTGATCAGTAACACATAACAAAAGAATACTGATTTAAAACAATACACTTTCAATTGCCTAAATACTGTACCATTACCCAGAGTCTGCAGTAGCTGGCAAGCCCTGTTCCACAATGATGACCTGGAGAACCTTCCCGGGCAAGGTTCACAAGTGTACCTCAAAAAGGGGGTCCAGTTGTAATAAATCCAAATCAGCAAGTCAAAGTGACTCAAGTACATTTTTAGTGCAGAAACACCTGGGTCTGCTGGCATGCCTCCTGACCAGGTAGGGCCAGGGCTTGGCCAGAGCCAAGGCCTTAACTGGAAGGGTTTCCCTAACATATCCTAAAAACAAGCCTCTATTAATAGCAGTTGGAAAAGTTTCTTTAAAATGACATATGTCTTGTAAAGCAGCCGGCGTTGTCATTTATCCTTAGCTAAGTAGTCAATGGTACCATACATGAACTGCAAATAATCAAAGAAATGCATATGTGTAACATCAAATAATATCTTATGGATAATGCTTCTTACAAAGAATCAGTGAATTCATGCTATAATTAAGAACATATTCGGGATTAGTAATACATCTCCAGTGACTTATTAGTCAACAATATCCATAACTTGGAATTGTTAGTCATCCCTCTCTGCTACCTGTGAAAGATAAAATAACAAAGATTGTTATGAATAATTATCTCAATTGACCAATACAAAACATTTATACCCATGGAACTTTCAGTGAATTTAAGGATTTAGCAAACCGAATCTTCATATATTTTTACAACTTATTATCTTATATTTTTAGAGTTGCTTACCAATTCATCATCATAATTGTTTCAATTGGTTCAATCTTATCTGTATAACAAAAGAACTGTATCTTTCAATTTAAATGAGCATATTTCAGCAGAAGTTAAACTTAACTTCACTCAACCTTGTCACTTAAATGTAGCAGAGTAAATCAGACAGAACCTAAAGTTAACACCATTGAAACTGAACAGAAATCAATCTAAAACTTAACAGAAATTAAAATAACAGAACTTAAACTGAACACACTTAAAGTCGAAACTTAAGAGCACTTAAAATTGTCAGAAATTAAACTCAACAGAACCTTAAACTAACAGAACTTTAAATGTAACACAATCTCAAATTAACAGAACTTAAACTTGACATGACTTAAATTAAACAACAGTTAAACTTAGCAGAACTTAGCCATAACATCACCTAAACTTTACAAAACTAAAACTTAGCAGAACTTGAAATCAACATCACTTAAATTTAAGAAACTAAAGTCAGAGTTGAGAGTGTTCCTTTAAAAGATTCAGATACAACAGAATTTAACTCATCTGAACTCCATCGTTACAAAAGGGCTATCAAAAATCTGTCATACAACAGTTAAACATTAATGAACAATATGCAGGTAAACAACTGATTTGTAACTGAAATAGTAGCAGGATGAATTTACTGGAGAGATCACAAAGGTGTGGCAAGGACCTTGTGATTTTACATGATTTAGTTGTGAGAATAGCTCATGGTAATTATAAACATCATTGAAAATATGCAATCACAGTCAGGACTTTCCTGAAATAAAAACAATTTTGCAGGATCTCCCAATTTGCAGCTGTACCCTAAAAGAAGTGACAACATTATATGTCTGTCAGTACCTTTCTAGTATAAGCATAAGTTTGCTAGGGTCTTTTAAGAGGCAGCTGTACTCAGAAAAATGACAGCGTATATATTGGCAAATTGTACTTAAAACTTGTCTTTCATGATTGCTAGTACAACAGAATTGACCTTGAGATATTAAGGCTAATGAGATATATTCATGGCAAAATATTTGCAATAAAATCAGTCTATTAAAACTGTGGGGCAAAAAGCAAGCAAAGTGTTAAAACTGGCACAATTTTGCCTGCCTTTACTTGTGGAAAGTCATAAATAATTTTTGAGATAACAGTAATGAGGGAGTGAGGAAAGGAATGTTCGATTGATGAGTGGTTAAATTCACTATGAGCCTCATTGAGTCAATTGTTTCAGCAACTCCTGTAAATCATTAGGCTTTAAAGTTAATTACTGCTGGTTCACATTTTGTTCCATTAACATTCACCTTAAACATTTCCAAGGAGAAATGATGTTCTGAGGGTATTGAGTTTGCAAATATTCTGCAGATAGACAGCAAAGAATCAGTATCAATTCAGTCCAACTAAACTTTTAGATCAAAATCCTTAAAAGGGCAGTATACACTCTACATGACAAGTTGTACCAATCATGCAATATATAAGCATTTCATTGAAGAATTTTGAACCTTGCAAAGCAGCCTTAAAGCAAGGAATTACGTAATTCTATTGGCATGTAGTGATAATCTCTCCAATAAACAATCCTGACAGAACTGCAGCTTACAAAAAATACAGTTACTTTTAACAAAAGCCAAAAATGTTCCTGAGATGCAGTAGAACGCATTTTAAAACAAATTAAGTGTTTCCAGAAGCCCAAAATAAGACAGCAGTTCTCCTAACTGTGAAATGTAAACATACGGTTCTCTTGCAGATTTCTTTAGCTCTTCACTTCAAAGATGACACATGCAGAAAGGTTTCTCAGCTGTCTCTGACACAAAAGTGATATCTGTACTATGAATGTTTTTTAAGTTGTTAACAAGCCGTGAGTCAAAAAGGCACTTTTGAAAAAATATGTACGGATGGAGCTGCATAGCCCTGAACGGGCCTCCCGGCCCCCCCCACACAGTGCAGGTGTCCGAGTCTTCCAAGCGGAGCGCGGGATGGGTGCCAGGGCTCGCCTTCCTCCGCCGCTCTCTTCAACTTGGTGATACACAGTGAGAACGCAGCAGCGGGGGGAGAAAGGGGGGGAAAGAAGCTGCTGCCGTTCCTGGGCGATCTGCCAGGGCCCTGGATGGAGCCGCTGCAGCCCCCGCCGGGGTTTCTAGGCTTCAATTTCCTTAGCACCATTATTATTAACTTCCATACTGTGATAAGTCCCTTAGTTTCTATCAATCCATCACTTACAGCAGGCCAGAGAGCGATTCCCAGCCTCTCCCATTCTAAGGCGTTGACAACACTCCCAAGGGTGGCAAAAAATCCTCTCTCCCGACTCCATCTTAAGAGTCTTTTCAAGACTTCCGGGTCATAATTAATTTCTCTCTCGGAGAGAATATGCTGGAGGACCCTGAAGATGTCCTGTTCTTCTTTTGACAGTCCCTTCCCCATCCTCCAGCCCCCAGTCACTCACCTCTTCGGGTGTACTCGCTGCAGCGTAGGCTTTCCGGAGCTCTTTTCCCAGGAGCTTTCTTCTGCTCCTGGACTCCAATGGAGCCATCCTCCAACTCCCCCCGCTGCAGTCCAGCCGTGGCAGGCTTCGACCGGGGCCTCCCACCTTTTCACTCCACAGAACCCCCTTCAGAATCCAAAGGGCCCAGTCTGCTTCATTATCGCAGCGTGGATCACCTCGCGGGGTCACCAGCATGCAGGAGCTCAGGACTTCTGAACAACGAATCAAAATGATTTTGCAGAAGATGCTTTATTGTTTACACAACACTCTACTTATACATTTTACCACTACTGTACACGCGATCACACATCACTTGATTGGTCCCTCTATCTTGTCCATGCGCTCTGCATGCATCTTCCAGAAAATATGATTGGTTCCAGTCCAGTGCGGCACAGTCTTTCTTTATCTACTTCTTGCTGTCTTGGTATTCTGTTCTTCAGCTTTTTCTTTCCCAATTTAGTGCAGTTTACATTTCAGTAACCTTGATGAATTCCTGAGGGCTCTGATAAGAATAACTAAAGATGGTTTGTCTGGGGCGCACTTCAGGGCTCAAATACCTTACAACAAGACACAACAAACAATAATTCAACCAGTCACCATAAGCCATGAGGTGATCACGTGGAAGTGATGTAACTTGTTTTTTCTACTTCTAAGTTTTCTGAGCTCGTTCCCAGAGGCCTTTTTACTTAGCTGCAGTAACAGAAGTGAACCATGATTTTACAAGAGTAACAATGCCTTGATTTTGCAAAGTTTTACCTATCTGCAACATTGAGGTTGTGATCGGGACTTGCTGTTCCTCCACCCTTAGGAGTCCTACTGCAGATGGATTTTTCTGACAATCCAGGCAAGGTGTTCAATTGCCTAATGCCCTCTGTCTCTACAGCAGCTATCCCAAAAGCCCACCTGAGTCCTTTTGGGGCCTTGAAATAACCACTTGGGAGAAAGTCTATGCCCAGAACACATGGAACCTCTGGACCAGTCACAATGGGATGTTTCTTCCAGTCTTTCCCAGTCAAGCTTATCTCAACTTCCAGCAGGGTGAACTGCTGCGAACCCCCTGTCACCCCAGCAATAGAAACAGGTTCTGTCCCCACATGTCCCAATGGCATCAAAGTACATTGGGCACCAGTGTCAACCAAAGCTTCGTAATTCTGTGGCTCTGATGTGCCAGGCCATCGGATCCACACAGTCCAAAAGACCCGGTTCTTCCTGGCCTCTACCTGGCTAGAGGCAGGGCCCTTCTTAAACTGGTCTTGCGAATACATATGGGAGGTACCTTCCAGTGGGTCAGACTCTTGTCCATGGGAAACTGGTACTGCACTCTCTCACTGACTTCCTCTTTTCTTTCTCCTTCAGCTCTTGTACTCAGGCTGCTAGGACATGGGTAGGTTTCCTTTCCCACCGTCTCATGTCCTCTCCATGGTCAGGTACGAAGTACCACAATTCAGTCTGTGGGGCATATCCACTCCCTTTTGCTGGGGGGTGCCTGGCTCTGACGTAGGGGCTCTGCTTGGCACCGATGCCACATAAGGACTGCTCTCTTTCCTCATCTCCTTTATCTCCTCTTTGAGACTCCTCACTATAGCAGAAACCTGAGCCTTTATCATGCCATGAACCATGCTTTCATAATTCCTGAGTTTGTTGACTACAGAACCCACAGTCTCTCGGTTGTCCTCAACAGTTATTGTTGCCAGGAAACTGGAGTATTTGGGTAGCCCGAGGTGTGCCAGGCTCCACAACATTTGCGGTGTGCATCTAACTATGTCAGGGTCATTACCGTGTTGCCCGTCCCTTCCAAAGAGAATCTCTAACACCACCAGTTCTTTCATGCGTTTGATCCCATCCTCAGTAGTCTTCCGGGGCATTCTCTGATGGTGCTCCCGTAGTCTTTCTCTTTGGATGAACCTCTACCTTGCACTTGTTATGAGTCGCTCCCAGAGAGGAAGAGGCCCTGGCTCCCTCACGAACACCTGGTCAATGCCTGCATCCTTGGTCAGGGATCCCAAATACCTRGCTTCACCACTATCTAGTTGGATACCTGGGCCCATAAGGTCCCAAACTCGAGTCAACCAAGTTGAAAATGCCTCGTGCCCCCGTTTCACAATGTCATTCCGCAGATTGCGGAGACTGTCATGCGACAGGGACTCTGTGATGATCTCGGGCTCTGGCTCCTCCATGGGTTGTGAGGGCCCTGGTACCTTATCATCACTAACCTGTTGCGGCGGTTTGGTTCGAGTCTGGCACGGTACTTCTACTCTTGGGTTACTCGGTCCATATGCTCTTGGACACTAATGTGGTGGATAGCAAATGGTTTTTATTGCAGGGTCACAAGGGTTTTTATGGCTTGGGCAGTGAGTGTTACTTCTTTCTGCTCACGTCTGGTTAGGTGCGGCCGGGCAGGGAGCGAAGGTCAGACTGCGAGAGGGGAGGGGGTCCTGGCTGACCGTTACAGCTCGATATCTTCCGCACGCATATCCCTAACTCTCTACACTAACTGGGTGTACCGATTTGGTTTTATACTTTCTCCTCTGCACAGGAGCAACAGCCGCTGGCTGTGGCTGCCCTTGTGGTGCAGATGGAACTTGAGTGGTTGTAACATCTCTTAGTTCCACTGCTGCATCATCGGACTTTTCCTCCTTGGGGCAAGGGGAGCGGTTCCAAACAGTTGGGGACAAACGTTCTTTTAACACCCGGACTATCTCCTCCACTATCCCCTTCAAATCTGAGTGATTCACCTCTACTGTGGGCTGTTGGGCAGTGATAGACTGTTGGGCAGTGCCCCCAGCCCCTGGGACATGCCCCTGGGCAGCATCCCTGGCATCTGGGGTAGATGTCAGGGTGGTTACCCAAGGCAATCTCACTTTATCTCTGAATGCTAAATAGAATAGGCCTATCAGCAACACCAGCCATTGTATGATATGGTTAGCATCTGGAGAAACACTGACCCCTTCAAAAATTGTTGGGATAGGCCCAAAAAGGTTGGTGAGGAATTGGGAGAAAACTTTCTCCTCTGTTGCTTCTTCCGAATTGGTACCATTATTAATGAACCCCCAAAGATGTGAAGCTAGTGAGTGACGCTTAAGTAGCCATGAGCCCGCGTTCCAGAGGAACTTTACAGTCTTTGAATCCTTCACCTTATTGACCCATCCCACAAACAGGGTAACAGCCACAGTAGTTTTAGTCATGGGACCCATGTTTAGAAAAGGAGCTGCAAATGGGAGAAACGTAGCCACGATCATTTGCCAGTAGAACTGAAATAAGCTGCACCATATGGTGATGTGTAGCATGATTTCTATATCTAACACACAAATTAGGTTACCTAGGAACCGTTATTCCTTTTTTCACCCTTTCTTCTTGATGCCCTTGAGTCCCACATTGGGCGCCAAGAACTGTCCTTGTTTGAGAGGTGTCTGCCAAGGAAGGGGGGAAACCTTCCTGCAATAGAGAGAATGACCCCCCTCCCTCCTTTGAATTACCATACCCTTGAAATTATGGGGCTCTCAGGCAAAGATGTCGGAAAAAAGAATAACAGTTCTTTATTAGGATTATAGATCTATATATATATAACAAGACAGATAAACAGCAACAGTAAGAGAACAGACAAAGCCAGTAAAAGTTCATTGTCTGTCATTGGACGATTGTTGAGGCAGAGGCTGCGGTGATTCCGCTGGGGCTTCAAGGGGTGCTGTGGCATGAGAGCGGTGACCTCTCCATGTGACAATGGCAGTTCTGGTGAGAGGGAGAGGGGGGAATCGCTCTTGGTGCGAATTAACCGGGCAGCAGCCCATCTCAACACAAACCTCAGCAGCAGGCAGCAAGCAGCGCAGGAAGCCAGGGTTGACTGAGGTGGTTGACCTCGGTATCACCCACCAAGGGCCCAACAGAAAGCAGGAACAGCAGAGACGAGTAGACCCCGGTGCTGACCCACATGCAGCAGAAAACCCAGGCTGGCAACAGAGACAACAGAGGCGAGCAGCTCCAGGCGGCGACTGGTTACAGCATGACGCTGTCCCCTGTGCCGTGGTGGGACCCCTGCGGAGACGTCGCAGTGTAGCAGTGTTCCCGGAGAAAAAAACGGCACTCGCTGCAGACACGACCATCCTCGCCGAACGCCAAGCAGAGAAGAGACTGAGCCTGGCCTTTGCCCCCTCCTTCTAAAGTCTCGAAAAGTCCCCTCCCCTCTCGAGGTGATAAGCTCCAGCCTCTGGGGAAACAATCCACTCGCCAACACTCCCAGCTCGTTTCTTTAACTGGGGAAATTATCGTGGCATGTGGGTTAGGCAGGCAATCCCTTTTGTCCTTAAGTATTGCCCATTCTGGGTGATCATTGTGGCATGCAAGTGGGTAGGCAACTTTCTATTTTTTTAAGTATTGCCCATTAGTTTCCCTCCAACCCCTCCCTGCCCACGCAGGTCTCCCTGCTAGATGGGGCAGGAAAAAAAATTCCTTTGTCGAACCTGTAAGAGCAATGAAAAAAATAAGAACAACAACAGAGGTAGATTAAAAAGCAATGAGGATTCTCATTATCAGAAACATTCAGGGTTTTAAACCCAGCTGGAAATTAAACCCCATGCTGATGCGCAGAAAAGAACTCTACACCTTGAAAGTTGTAAAGTAGGTATGTTTATTCAGCGCTGAGGCACATGGGGGATAATTCCTCCAAGGCACGTGCACCATCAGCGACGCTTCTCTCTACATTTATTCCTTAAAGAGTTACATATGCATCAGATTTCCCAATATACCTATAAATATTCATGACCTATCCCCGCTTCCTATGATAATGAGTTCTAAAGGCTATTTCCATATGCTCGCGCTTGCGCAGTGCCTTCTGGTGGTCGTGGGCAGGGGTCTCGGGATGAAGTAAACGAATCTTCCTCAGGGTTGCACTTTTCACCTTTCCTTGTCGTGCATGCCCCCTGGTCCCTTGGTCTCAGTCCAAACCTCAGGGCTGGTTCCTACCGGTTTAGGGGTCCAGAGAGCAGGAACCAAGTCACAGTTTCTTCCTTTCATCAATACTCTTGCATCCTCCCTTGTTCTGCTTTGGCAAGCACAATTAGGTTAAGCAAGCGATATACATTGTTTAACAAGCAGCTTTTGCTAGTGGCCCTTAACCCTTAATTTCCCTGCACCAATGCAGCCACTCTTCTCCCCCCTTCCGCTCTAGTGAGGGAGAGAGACAAAAGGCAGAGATTATGGATTGAGATAACAATTTACTAGAAACAGCAATGAGATAAAACAAGCGGTAACAAAATACTAATAACAACAGTGCATAAAACAGGGTGATTACATGCAAAGTGCTCACGGAGTCTGATCAACATGACCCAGTGTGGCGTGGCTTTCCAAGACAACAGTATAGCCCCCCATAGTGAGAATCCCTTACTTTCGCCCCCTTGTGGCAATGTGAGTGGTATAGAATAACAACACAGTTCCAAGCTCGACCCCCTCATGGCTACTGTGAGAAAATTAACTCTGTCCTGGCACAAACTAGGAGAGAAACCTAATTGTATGTCACTGATTCAGAATGAGGCAGTCTAACTTCAACACCAGACAAACAAAGTAAATGAGTATTTAATACATATTATTCATGATAGCTTGCACTTTGGTCTTGGCCAAAGCATATTCTTAAATCAACTTTATAATGTAATTGCAATTTCAGACTTAGGAGCATGTCCTGGTTTGAAAGATAGGTGTCTGTCAAGGAAGATGGGAAACCTTCCTTGGATAGAGGATGACCCTCCTCCGAATTACTATACCTTTGAAATTAGGGGGCCTTCAGGCAAAGATATGGTAAAAAGAATAACAGTTCTTTACTAGGATTATGTATATCTATATATATAACAAGACAGATAAACAGCAACAATAAGAACAGACAAACCAGTAACAGTCCTTTGTCTGTCGTTGGGTGATTCTCTGTTGGGGCAGAGAGGCTGCGGTGACTCCCCTGAAGCTGCAGGGGCACTGTGGCACAAGCCTCTCCATGTGGCAATGGCAGCTCTGGCAAGAGGGAGAAGGAGAGGGGAGATCGCTCCCCATGCAAACCCTCAGGGCAGCAGCCCGGCTCAGCACCAACCTCGGCAGAGGGCAGTAAGCAGCGCAGGCAGGCAGGGTTGACTGGTGAGCAATGGACTTTGGTATCACTCTCCGAGGGGCCAGCAGAAGGCAGGAACTGCAGACATGAGTAGACCCCGGTGCCGACCCACGTGCAGCAGAAACCCAGGCTGGTGGTAGAGATGGCAGAGGCGAGCAGCTCCGGGCAGTGAGTGGTTACAGCGTAACTCTGTACCCTGTGCCACGGCGGGACCCTCGTGGAGATGTCACAGTGTATCCGTGCTCTGGAGTGAGCGGGCGGAGACGTCACAGTGTAGCAGTGTCCCTGGAGCAAAACCGGCACTCGCTGCATACACGACCATCCTCCCTGAACGCCGAGCGGAGAAGAGAGCGAGCCTGGTCCCCACCCTCCTCTCGCTAAAGTCTCGGGAAGTCCCCCTTCATCTCTCGCAATGATAAGCTCCAGCCTCTGGGGAAACAACCCCCTTGCCAATATTTCCAGCTCTTTTTTTCTTTAATTGGGGAAATCGTCCTGGCTTCTGGGTTGGGCAAGCGATCCCTTTTGTCCTTAAGTATCGTCCATTCTGGGTGATCAGTGTGGAATGCGGTTGGACAGATAACTTTCTTTGTTCTTAAGTATTGCTCATTAGTTCCTGGCCAGCCCCTCCCCACCTACACAGTCTCCTTGCTACATGGGGGAAAGAAAATAAATTTTCATTTGTCAAACCCATAACAGAGCGTGAAGCTCACATGGGTACAATTAATTAAATAAATTGTGCATTGGAGCATTCTGCAAAGCCTGACTCTGCCTAGTTGATATATTGTTTATTAGAGACTTCAGACATTTCCCTTTCTATTTTATTGTATTGTCTGGATTAGTTAATCAAAAGGTGGATTTTCCCCTGTTCTGTCTGAACTGCTTACTGCAGATGTAATGGGTAACACCTTGTAAGAGATGGTTCGAGAATCTCTCATCTGCCTCACAATCATCGACAAGGACAGAGACTGAAAACCCTAAAACACCCCAGAAGCAAAAGAGGACTCTTGCTCAGGAGTCCTGGCCTGGCTGAGGTGAGATGCTTGCCAAGTATTGCCTGTAGGTGCACCCATGGAGAACTACAATGCACAATGCATTCCTGAGAAAATTAGTACAAGTTGCGGTGGTACTGTGCTTGCACTGGAGCGAAGAGGATGGACTGTGGTGGCGCTGTGCTTGCACTGGACCGAGAAGAAATAATTGGTCCGGAACACCTGCTTCTGTACCCCAAAAAACCACAGGCCTCAAACAATAGTGGCAAAATTCCTCACCTCCTGGCCAATTGTCCAAAAAGACTATAAAGGGACACTCTAAGTTAACCCAGTTGAGCGCTCCACACGGACGTCGACGGGTCTATTGGCTGGGCCACGAGGACTTTGTATCATCCGTTGGTAGCTATTCCCCTCTCCCTCTCTCTCCCCCTTTCTCTCCTCACTACTTTGTTTCTCTCTCTCTGTCTCCCCTCTATCGCATAATCGTGTTGTTGGCACTCAATAAAGGTGCATTGTTGATTCAAATTGAAATCCCCGTTTGTGTCTTTTGCACTCTGAGATCGGTGATTCGAACCATCACGACCCCCGCTCGTGCAAGCAGATCGTGACATTTAAATTGGCGTAGTCAGCAGGATCTGATAGATTGAAGGGGTTGCAAGGTTGTGTGTAGTCTGTAATAGGGGAAGGACGTTTCCCTCCAGCCGCACCTAGCCCGACACTCCGAAAGGGTGAGCGGTGTCTAGAAAGCAAGGGGGGCGACTCGAATTTCCCGCAAACTGCACACGCCTAGGTGAAAAGCACTCCTCTGTCTTCAGATTTTCATGAAAGGATCTCTTGGTGCAAAAGGGGGAACTGCTGTTTTTAGTGTTTGTGTGTGTGCATTTGGTCTGCTTGGTGTAGCGAAGAGACAACCATACGTAACTTAAGGAGTACCTCCCAGGCAGATTTTGGTCTCTTCACCCACTCAGGGAAGCGAAGGGAAAACACAGAATAGCTTTTACCTCCCTGTAGTGGTTTTTGTCCCTTCATAAAAATGACAGAAAACCCCAGTGAGAAAGGTAAGACTGCATTTTATGTACTGTTAGCAAAACACAATGCCAAACCCTCTACGGGAGGGGAAGAATGGGCACGAAATAACTGGTTCAATTTAGAGAGTGTAATTGATAGAATATGCGTCCTACAACATGACTGGAAATTCAAACTTGGCTGAAACAAGTCCATAATTTGCTCTGTCCTAGGAGCATGCCTTACAGCAGCTATTGATAACCGCTCCAAGCGGTGCAATGAAGAAAACACAGTAATAGATTCCCTTCAGGATTTAGTAGAAATTTTGCAGAAAACAATACATGAGGATAGGCAAGAAATTCGCTCATTGCAGAGAGCCTTGAGAGAAGAATATCTTAGACATTTAAACACTGCAGACCCATCAAAGGAGACAGAGGAAAAAGAAACCCCTCACATTAACCAAATATACCCTCAGAAAGAATTAGTGTCAGTGAAAAATTATGGGGACAATTGTTGCCCTCGCATGAGACCCCTGATTAAAACAGAATACAGTTACCTTGATAATGACGATTTTGATCCATATATCACCACCAAGCAAATACCATAATCTGCTATTGAATTAGCTAAGTTAAAAAAGGAGTATGGACGCCTCCCCCATGAATCCGAGACTGAATACGTCTTCCGAGTGTCTCTCACCAGAGGAGACCAAATTAAGTTAACTGAACAGGAGGCCACTGGATACTGGGGACATGGAGTTTTCTTAACGACAGGAGACAAACGTGACGCATGGTCTCTGACTCAGCGTGCAGCTTATTGGGCCGGAGGACTCAATCCGCTAGAAAGGGGAGACTCTTTAGCTATAGTCAGCACCCCTGACCAACTTTTGGAAAGTGTCCAAAAAGCCGCTTGTCTACAAATGATATATGAAAGGAGTTTAATTCCTGGATATGAATCCCTGATGCAATTAGCGGTGAAGCCCGAACTTATGACCCCTTTAATTCGAGGCCTCCCTGAATCACTTAAACCTACAGCAATTCTCCTCCAAAAAACCATAGCAGCTGTGGGTCCTGTTGACAGACTAGATAGATTCCTTGGACACCCAAGTGACCAAACTGGTGCTACTGACCCAGGTTTTACTCCAACCTCGACTCCCGGCCAGCTGCACCCACAAGATGCACAATCTAATCCACCTGCTGATGACCGCAAAGTTTGGACGTGGAGTGAGGTTGCAGAGGATCTAACTAATTACAGTAGGAAATATGGACCTGTAAGAACTCTAGAAGAAAAATCAGAGAAAACAAAAGGTGTCAGGCACATTGGGACTCCTTACAAGGTAAACCCAGAGAAGGGGAAGCAGACCAATAACCATCAGTATTGGTGGTTATTAGGTACCAGGAAGGGGATCCCCAAAGATGTGATGGATGGCCTGCTGCTTGATAAGTTGAGCAAAGTAGTTTCTAACTGGCCCTGTCCAAAGCCCACTTCAACGCAACCTAGTGCACCACCTTTCTCTCAGAATCTGGGCAGCGAGCCAAACCAACCTCACCCTCCACACTCGAGCAACGAACCAGAACAATTCCCTCAATTCCCTCACAACAATGCGGGCAATAAGCCAAACCAACTTCTCCCTCAGAATCCAGGTAAAGAATCAGAACAGCTCCTTTCTCATAAGCAGTTAAACTAGAAACTCCGTTTCTCACAGGTGGGCGAAGGAACGGGGCATGGATATATTTGAGAATGCTCACCAAAAATAATAAAACTGGAGATTTAATGATCACAGCCATAACAGGTCCTAAGCGAGCTCTTGTAACTTTCCTTATTGGCACTGGAGCACAAATTTCTGCATTGAGAAAGAAAGATGCCCAGAGAGCGGGTGTTGTTCCAACTAAAAACCGATATTGTGTTTTAAATGCTTTAGGAACAACAGAATCTATGAAGATGGCCTTAGTTAAGCTCACTTTACCTGGAGAGGAAAACCAACTCTCTCTCAACATGGTAATTGGAGACATCTCAACCAATTTATTAGGGATGAATGCCCTTGCTGGGAGGCAGTGGGAGGACTGAGGGTCTTCTTTGGTCTTTTGGCACGCCGCGTTTTAAAGTCAGACTGCTTCAAACCACACCCTCCCTACCATTCAGCAAAGTAACTAATGCAAAACAATACCCTCTCCCTTTGGGTGCCAAGGAGGGTATTAAACCAGTCATACAGGAGCTGCGAGAACAAAAGGTAATAATTAACACTCACTCCCCTTTCAATTCTCCGGTATGGCCAGTGCGAAAGCCTAATGGGAAGTGGAGGCTGACAATAGATTTTCGCAGGCTAAATGCCAACACAGASCCTCTCACAGCTGCAGTCCCAAATTTAGCTGAATTAATAACATTGATTCAAGAAAAGGCTCACCCAATCATGGCAACTATAGATGTCAAASACATGTTTTTTATGATACCTTTGCAGCCAGAGGACATGGATCRTTTTGCTTTCACATGGGAAGGACAGCAATACACTTTTACCAGGCTTCCCCAGGGGTACAAACATTCCCCCACTCTGGCTCACCTCGCTTTAGCTCAAGAGATAGAAAAGATACCCATAGAGGACAGCGTGGCAGTTTATCAATACATTGATGACATCCTTGTGGGAGGAAATGAAATAGAAGTAGTGGAAGACACTCAACAGAAAATAATCTCCCACTTAGAAAGCCTTGACTTGCAGATTCCCTCTGAAAAGGTCCAAAAACCTTCTCAAGAGGTGAAATTTTTGGGAATTTGGTGGAAGGGAGGTATGACATGTATCCCACCTGATACCCTMACCTCTTTAGATCAGATTAAAATGYCTGAATCCAGGAAAGATCTCCAACATGYYTTAGGATTGTTAGTRTTCTGGAGAAAACACATYCCAGATTTTTCCATAATTGCCAGACCTCTTTATAACTTGCTGAGAAAAGGGGTAAAATGGGAATGGACTGCTTCTCAGTAAGAAGCATTGCAATTGTTGATTTTTGAAGATACAGCTCACCAAGCCCTGGGCCCTATTCATCCTACAGATCCTTTCCAGGTGGAATGGGGATTTGCCACCTCAGGGTTGTCAGTCCACATATGGCAGTGAGGTCCGGAGGGTCCTACGAGGCCTGTTGGTTTCTACTCCCATGGTTTCAAAGATGCTGAAAAAAGATACGCTACCTGGGAAAAGGGGTTGTTTGTGGTTAGCTTAGCTCTCATAGAAGTAGAAAAGATTACACGACAACAACCAATTGTTTTAAGAAGCCCTTTTAGAGTTATCAAGGCTGTTTCTACCCGGACCCCCCCCACCTGACGGGGTGGCCCAGAGGGCCTCAGTAAGAAAGTGATATGCTCAGATCGAACATTATTGTAACATCTTCACAATAACTGAAGGAGCTGTAAAAAATCTGGCTATTCAAGAAACTGAAGGCTTGGGTAGCAGCCAAGACAAACCTGCCTCAGTCATTAAAGTAGCCCCTCCTTTTTCCCCCGAACAGTCAGCTAACTCTTGGTTTACAGATTCTTCTGCCAAGAGAGAGGGGAAGGTGTGGAAGTACAAGGCTGTAGCCCTACACGCTTCCTCAGGAGAACGAATTATCACAGAGGGGGAAGGCAGCGCCCAAGTTGGCGAGCTGATAGCTGTTTGGAGTGTTTTCCAGTGTGAGGCACAGAATACTTCTCTTGTTTGTATCTACACTGATTCCTATGCTGTGTTTAAGGGATGCACTGAGTGGCTTCCCTTTTGGCAACAAAATGACTGGGAAGTTAACAGAATCCCAGTGTGGCAAAAGGAGAAGTGGCAAGACATTTTAAATATTGCGAGCCAAGGGAATTTTGCCGTGGGGTGGGTGGCTGCTCACCAGATAGATGGAAATCCAGCAGGAGAGTGGAACAATAAAGCTGATGAGTTAGCAAGACTAAGCCCTGTGAAGAAGGATCAAATTACAGAAGACTGGGAACACTTATTAGAATGGTTGCATGTAAAAAGGCAACACACAGGTGCAAAGGATCTGTATAAAGAAGCCCTTGCTCGCGGTTGGCCTGTCACCAGAGAAATGTGTAAAACATGTATATCAGCCTGCGAATCGTGTCACAGGCGGCTAGAAAGACACCCTTTAGAAGATGACCCTCTACACTTAAGAGATGATAAAGGCCTATGGGACACGTGGCAGGTAGATTACATAGGTCCCTTTAAAGGGTCAGGAGGTAAACACTTTGTGCTGGTAGGAGTAGAGATCATATCTGGGTTAGTTCAGGCCGATGCTGTTAAAAGAGCTACAGGAGAAAATACAGTTAAAGTACTGCAGAGATGGTTTGGAATCTTCCCAAAACCACAGGAAATTCAATCTGATAATGGGTCTCACTTCACTGCTAAAGTTGTACAGGACTGGGCAAAAGACGAAGGAATTAAATGGACTTTTCACACCCTTTATTATCCTCAAGCTAACGGGATTGTAGAAAGAACCAATGGTCTCTTGAAACGACTTTTGAAACCACAAGAGGCAAACTGGGATATTCGATTATGGAAAGCTGTGAAAGGTGTGAATGACAGATGGGGGGTAAACGGTTGCCCTAAAATCACAGCCTGTTGTCCAACAGCTCCGAGCATAATCCCT
The DNA here is from genome assembly GCA_018881555.1 of Amblyornis subalaris. Classification (NCBI taxonomy): domain Eukaryota; kingdom Metazoa; phylum Chordata; class Aves; order Passeriformes; family Ptilonorhynchidae; genus Amblyornis; species Amblyornis subalaris. The sequence goes on from JACAXG010000367.1 coordinate 60,905, forward strand.
TCATTGCAGGGACCTGATGATTCTAAGAATCCAGCACACTACCCTGGACAACCTGTCTTAGTGGACCTCCCTACGGTAGGGGAAGTGCCACTAGTGCTAAAAACCCCTCTGAACAAATTTGCATGGGTAGCTTCTGATGCTCTAGGGAAAGAGCATCGGATAAATACATGCTGGATAATTCCATCATTATAATTTTCTGCCTCCTGGAGGCAGACTCTGTTTTTATTTTTCACAGAAGAACTCCGAGGGACATGAAGACCAGATAAACCATGATAAAATTGGTGATACTTTTTTGCATCCTACCACAACACCATGGCCAAAAACCAGCTGAGTGGCTGTGGTCTGAAGCCACCATCAGGTACACTAGTGCCCTGGGATCCTACCCCAAAGGTCGTCGCCCAAACCTAGCGACTGTAGTACTGCACGACTCTGAGGTGTACCGTCCAAATGAATGGGGATGGGACCAGAGGAATTGGGCTAGGATCCTAAATGGAACAATTGGCGAGGAAATTAAGGTGGGATGCAGAAAAGTGGAAGGATCTCGTTACGAGAAAGCTTCCTCCATTGCAGTTGCCGGAAATTTTCTAAACCCAAACGCGGAAAGTGATTTGCACCCCAACATTACAGCCAAACTCTGCCCTACAAACAYGTGGACTTGTGACAAACAAACCTCTTTTGTACTGTGCTGTCGTCARAARAATGTCGGTAACTACACCTTAGACCCCAGCACCAACAACGTTGAAATTACGAAGCTTTGCAAAAACGAATCGACTGACTGCTGGTATAACTTTACTCTAACCAAACCAACCTATGTATCATGCAATTGGGAAAATAACCCGGCATATCGGTCAGGTTTGAAAGGTTTAACTTATAAATTCATAATAAATGCTGTAGCAAAGCCCATATTGAATGCAATAGTCACATATCATGGTATAAGTACTCCCCTTGTATTGAATAACAAAAGTAATGTTTTCCCTTCCTTTTTGATAATCCAAGGTGACAGTGTTGTAATACAATGTAAGTTAATTGTTGGATCTTTTACYGAATCTGTACATAGTTATAGTTCTGCACCTAATGGTCGTGTTTTATTTTGTGAGATTCAAAATCAGGACTGTTGGCTGAACTTAACAGCTGTGCAGTTTTCTCAGAAAATCATATGTAGTAAAAACAACACAAAATATTGGGGGGAACTCGAAATTGATGTTATAGAACCTACCACCCAACCACCGGTTATACTAAGCCCAAAAATTTTTGGAATTGGACCATACATAATTAGGAAAACTGGACAACAACAAATACTGTTTAATCCGACATGGTCTCTCAAACAGGTCAAATTACTGATGCAAAACAATGTCTCAGAAATTCAGCCGGCCTGTTCTCCTTTTCTACAGATTTCGTTTGAAGGATGGACAACCTGGCTACAAAAGCGGAACCCTTTTAAGAAACGAACGCAAAGAGATATAACCGGTGTTGTGGGAACAGGATTGGGAATTTTGAATAGCATTGATTCAGAAGTATTGATGAATAAATTGGCTGCCACAACCAGAGATTTGACCAAATTGCAACAACCACTGCAGTCATCATTGTTAGCCTTAGGAACCCACCAGTGGTTGTTATCAAACGTATTACCAAATTGGGAAAAGGTAAATGTGAATGACCACAAATTGATAATTGACACACTTAATGTCACACAAAACAATGTTTCTTTGGCTCTCAGCTGCATCCAGGCTCAATTGTGGATGCCGTCAGTTTCTGCCTCAATTATAAGAGAAGGCGAAGAAGGCACTTTTCCTACTGAAATTTGGAAAGTAATCTGGGACAGTGCCACTGAGTTTGAAAGAGAATTCCAATCCTGGTGGAACTTAGTGAATTTCACCTATAACCCTATCACAAACACAGCCACAGCTTTTGTATTAACTATACGCACTGCTTCAGTGCATTCGATTTTCCCTATCATTGCATTAGGGCTGAATCATGATGGAGCTGTTCTCTATCCTTTCGAGCATAGGGAATGGGCCCGTCAAATTGGTGAAAAATGGCAAAATGTTAATTTAGAAACTTGTATTGTCCGTGAACAACAAGGGTTCATCTGTGAAGGTAATGCAATTAGAGCTCAAGACATTTGTTTAGACACAGAACAGAATATTTTTCATTTTGAAATTCATCCTAATGAAAATCCTAAAACAGTGCTTGTCTACATAGGTAATGGATGTGTATGTTTAAGAACCTCTTGTGATAGTGTATTAGTAGAAAGTTTAGTAGTAGATACAAAGAATCATTCTAAYTTTTGTGTTTGTAACTTTACTGAAATTGTAGGATGTGATTTTTCTTATTTAGCCCCAGTTACTTCTCACCACCTGTTGCAGTCCAATTATACGCTGATCCACCAACTATTGCCTACCCCCATTGGGATGAACCTTAGTTTGGTAAAGCAATTGTTGCTCCACGAGGATTTGATTGAAATTTTGGACAAGATCAAGAAAAACGGACAGAAAACCTTGGTAACTGTTCATCACAATGTTAAAGAGATACATCGTGTTCTAGAAAGGGTAAAGAGAGATGCTGAGCATGGGTGGTGGGACACTCATTTCGGGTGGTCGCCTACTGCTACAGGTATCCTGAACAAATTGTGTCATCCCATTGTTGTTCTTTTGGTTTTAGTTTTGATTGGTTTTGTTTTATCAGCAATTTTGTATTTTATGAACTGGAAAATGATGAAACGATTAACAAAATTGACATCTTTATTAAACGTGTATAATTTAGTCAATATCCAATCTACTATAGATACTCCTAATGTTATTGATACAAGGTGAACAACACGATTTTAGAATGAGAGAAATTGTAGTAGAAAATTAATAGTACATTATAATTAAAATTGTTGATTTTTTTCTCTTTCCTCTTTCCTTTCCTTCCCTCTTTCCCTGTCTTTGTTTTCCGGGATATGCTACCAACATCAACGAGTCCTGAAGACTTCGCAACAACACTACAGAACCTGCTGAGCACTCTTGATGACGATCGTGAGTCACGGGGTGGTGTAAGAGACGGTTCAAGAATCTCTCATCTGCCTCACGATCATTGACAAGGACAGAGACTGAAAACCCTAAAACACCCCAGAAGCAAAAGAGGACTTGCTCAGGAGTCCTGGCCTGGCTGAGGTGAGATGCTTGCCAAGTATTGCCTGTAGGTGCACCCATGGAGAACTACAATGCACAATGCATTCCTGAGAAAATTAGTACAAGTTGCGGTGGTACTGTGCTTGCACTGGAGCGAAGAGGACGGACTGTGGTGGCGCTGTGCTTGCACTGGAYYGAGAAGAARWAATTGGTCCRGAACACCTGCTTCTGTACCCCAAAAAACCACAGGCCTCAAACAATAGTGGCAAAATTCCTCACCTCCTGGCCAATTGTCCAAAAAGACTATAAAGGGACGCTAAGTTAACCCAGTTGAGCGCTCCCCACGGACATCGACGAGTCTATTGGCTGGGCCACGAGGACTTTGTATCATCCGTTGGTAGCTATTCCCCTCTCCCTCTCTCTCTCCCTTTCTCTCCTCACTACTTTGTTTCTCTCTCTGTCTCCCCTCTATCGCATAATCGTGTTGTTGGCACTCAATAAAGGTGCATTGTTGATTCAAATTGAAATCCCCGTTTGTGTCTTTTGCACTCTGAGATCAGTGATTCGAACCATCACGACCCCCGCTCGTGCGAGCGGATCGTGACACACCTTAACACCTTAATAGATTCCATCTTGACACCTTCTCTTCCCTTCCCCTTTTTATTTAGCAGAGTAATAGAACCCAAACAGCCTTGTTACAAAACTTGTGCTTTTATTTCTAAAATTCTGGTTGGTGATTTTGCCCAACTTGAACCATTTTCTTTCTTTTCCCCAATATGAATTAAGCTGTGCAGAACATGAACTCTACCTCATCAGTATCAGTGCACATTTTCAACACACTTATATCTTTTGTTTTCACCAGTTCACAGATGAGAATCTAACAACCAACAGTTTACAAGATTATCAAGAAAGGTTTAAGTGTTATACTCACAGAGTTTTAAAGGTGCTTTATTTTTAACCTGTTTTCTGGCTTGAGCCTGTACTGCCAGTCTGTCTTTCTCCTCCTCACAATCCAAAAAACTTTACATGTTTGAACTTAGCTTCAACTAATTAAAACATGCAAAGTTATATATGTTTGGAGAAGAATCAACAGCTGGGCAGAGATGTGACTGTGGCTCAACTAAAAGAAAGGCCAGAGAACTCAAGTGTGAGATCCTTTGCTTGGCAGCTGCATGCGTGCCCTTGTTGACCAAAGAGCACCCTCATAGCTCCAGACTAGCCACAGCATGATCATACTTTTGTAAACTTGAAGTCCCCCAAGGAACATGGAAAATCTTATTCAAATAGCAAAACAGACTGCATATGGCCAAGAAAGCTGAGTCTGAATGCCAAGAAAAATTTTCCTGACTATTTAATTTGTTTTCCTGGAGGTCTAGTCAGTAACAGAGGACTAGTTTAAAAAATGAATGCTGTGTGGATATTTGCCTTTCTTAAGAACAAGCAAGGGGTGGGAAACAACTAGATACATCCTCATGACTGAAGACATAAACACACCAAACTCTGAGGAAGAGTGCTCCAAAGTTGTGGATAGAAGAAAATGATTTGCATACAAAATTATTCACAATTCTTTGGCTCATTGTTGTGGGTTTGGGTTTTTCAGGGAATTTTGTCCCATCTGAAAGGAAGACTGTGAGGGGAGGAGGTTGTCCGGGAAAAAAATGGGGGTAATTAAGAAACAAAACAACATAGCCAAGCACTCTCACATACCACGGTAATGGAGGAAGGAGAATTTGGGAGTTTTGGCAGGGGACAGAGCTCTCTGGCTGTGGGATTGCTCTCGGGAGTTGTGGGTAATACCTCTGTCCCAGTTTGAAAGACAGGTGTCTGTCAAGGAAGGTGAGAAACCTTCCTTGGATAGAGGATGACCCCCCCCCAAATTACTGTACCCTTGAAATTACAGGGCTTTCAGGCAAAGATGTGGTAAAAAGAATAACAGTTCTTTACTAGGATTATATATCTATATATATATAACAAGACAGATAAACGGCAACAATAAGAGAACAGGCAAACCCCGTAACAGTCCTTTCTCTGTCATTGGGCGATTCTCTGTTGGGGCAGGGAGGCTGCGGTGACTCCCCCAAGGCTGCAGGAGGCACTGTGGCGCAAGCACGGCAACCTGTCCACGTGGCAATGGCAGCTCCAGCAAGCAGGAGAGGGAGAGGGGATGATCAGTGTATCCGTGCTCTGGAGTGAGTGGGTGGAGACGTCACAGTGTAGCGGTGTTCCCGGAGCAAAACCGGCACTAGCTGTAGACACAACTGTTCTTTCTGAATGCCGAGACCAGAAGAAAAGCAGCGAGCTCGGGGTCCACCCTCCTCTCGCCAAAGTCTCGAAAAGTCCCCCTTCATCTCTCGCGATGATAAACTCCAGCCTCTGGGAAAACAACCCCTTTGCCAACATTTCGAGCTCTTGTTTCTTTAATTGGGGAAATTGTCCTGGCATCTGGGTTGGGCAAGTGATTCCTTTTGTCCTTATGTATTGCCCATTCTGGGTGATCAGTGTGGAATGCAGGTGGATAGACAAATTTCTTTGTTCTTAAGTATCGCTTATTAGTTCTCGGCCAGCCTCTCCCCACCTACACAGTCTCCCTGCTAGATGGGGGAAAGAAAAGAAATTTTCATTTGTCTAACCCATAACAACCGCGAGAGGTGTTGGGGGCTAGGCAAGACTTGGCTGGAGGGGCGGGGTCTGGGCTCTGCTGCTTTTTCAGCTTGGCAGTTGGTGAGAGCGGTCGTGTTTTTTACAGGGAGTGTTTGGCTGCTTCGGGGGTTATTGCTACACTGTAGTTTGCCACCCCTCCAGGCCTGCCTGGCCCCACTGTTCCTGCTGCAGCTTGGGTTATTGCTACATCTCGGCTCACCACTTCAGGTCTGCTTGCCTCTGCTGTTCCTGCCATTGCTTCGAGGTTAGTGCTACAGTCAAGGTTGCCATCTGGAGTGGTACCAAGACTGGCTGCTCCCTGTGAATTTTGCAAGGGGAGCCATCTCCCGTCTTTTCCCCTCACCCAAGCCCCCACCACTCCCTCAGGAGGTTCCCGAATCTGAGCTGGAGCGCCCCTGAGGCCACGGGGGAATCATCACAGCCCCTCTGCCTTGACATGAGCCAACAGCGCCCCCTGCTGGTTGTGGTTGCAATGACACCTAAGAGGAAATTGCTTGATGGGCAAGAAAAGGTGGTTATTGGTTTTCTGTTTTGTTGTTGATCTGTCCTGTTATATATAGCCTAGTAAAGAACTGTTATTCCTTTTCCCATATCTTTGCCTAAAAGCCCTGTATTTTCAAGGTTATAACAATTTGGAGGGAGGGGGTCGTATTTTCCATTCCAGGAAGGTTCCTGTCTCCCTTGGCAGACACCTGTCTTTTAAAGCAAGACACTCATCCATCTAGGCTACAGCATAAAGGCAATGATTAGGCAAATATATGGAGATAGGGGAGAGATGAGAGGAGACAAAAGACTGAATCAAACTAGGCAAAAATTACTGGAACACAACTGTCCAAATTTGTCACCATCTGGATCTGTGGATATCCTCATGCCCTACTTGAAAGGCTTAGCAAAACAGCATGTTCAGATTTTGCATTGCAGTGATGTGGCCTGTTTCAGAATAAGCTCAGAACTGAACTTCTCCTAACTCTGAACAAAACAGAGGGCCATTCAAGAGATGCTTTCATCATCCAAATCTAGCTAGTGAAAAACACCAACAGAACAGTGTCACTTCCAGTCTAAAGCATGTCATAAATTTAATCATCAGGTAGGCATATAATATTTCTTTGTGTGTGCTCTCACTGTTAATAAGATCTGCAGATGAGGGGTTCTAGTTTAAGGCAATTTATACATGTACAAATCCTGCTTCACTGCTCCCAGGAAACCAACTGACCCACCTTTAGAGAAATGTGCCACTCAGAAGGCTGTGCTAAGTTCTCACCAGTCATTGTGCCTGTTTCATATCATGCACAAACACCAACCACCATGTCATTCAGAAAGGTTCATCATACATTTTCTTCTGAAAGTGAATGCAATAGCACTACTGCAATATAGAGCACATACATCTCACTAGGTTCATAGCGTAGCTTGCAGGGAAAACTTACATTTCTTTACTTACATTGTCTATATGAAATAATGAAAATATAACAGAGGAAGGAGTAGATATTCAATCAAACTGGTTTTGTAAGATACTCTGAAGGTATTTCATTCAGAACAAAAGGTCAGTGCTTTGTGTCATGATCCTGCAGTCACTTAACGCTTATCTGAAGGTCATGATTATTCCACTGAACCTCCATGCCTGTGCATGTGTATGAGTTTGGAAAATGAAAGACCTTACCCCCAGACTCATGAAGCATCTTTATACAAACTTGGAGTAAGTTTAACCAATTTAAATGGTTTCCTGACCTGGGATAGTCGTGACCATCTGAGTTTATGCATCAAATAGGCAAATCACAGCATCACTCAATCCAGTGGCAATACCATCAAAAATACCAAGGGCAACAAGATTTGACACATGGATACAAACATGGATATAGAATGCTGTTCTTTTAAGAAAATAGAAAAGCAAGGTAGGAGTCAGTGTTGAGTCCCCAAACTCGCACATCATGGGCAACATGGGAGATGGTGGCTTTAAGCCATGATTGTTGCCCAACTGATGCCAAAAAGACTTTTGCTTTTTATATATTTTTTATATATTTCTAGCTCTGTAGACTACTGTTATATAGTTATATAGTTCCTTAACTAGCTCTAGTAGTTTTCCTATCTTTTCTCTTAGAACAATAAACTAACCTTCAAACACATTCCTGGAATCCTATTTAATCTTTCCTCCATAGTGAATCAAGGATGCCTTATTTTTCTCCATATATAACAGACATAACAAACATGGGGCTAGAAGCTGGCGGGGGGCTTCAGTAGGGGGCAGAACCAAAAGGGAGAATTAATTAACTGTTCCTCTAATTGGAGGATTCTTGTTAAGTATGCTAATATCGATAATCCGATTGTTGGAACAGACGAACACGCACACCGAGTGCTTTTCAAAAAAGGCTTTTCCTTTCTTTATTCTAACAAGCTTTTTTATACCTTGCTTAAAGCAGTGCTGATGCAACAGTGTCTTGATTGGTTAATACAAAATTCTGCTGAGGGTTAGGACAAAGAGACATTTTTAGCACTGTCTCCAGCTGAACATCTTGTTGTGGTTAAAAAGCTGCATCCGCTATCGTCTGGTTGGTAGTTCCTCAATCTTTAAAATAGCTGAAAAGCCTTGYGTTTGCATTATTGCCACATTATTATCACATTTTTAGGGATATACTTTAATTGTTTCATCATCAGGCCATCCTTCTTCAGGTATGAATTCTCCCATATGCTAATTTGTTAAACTTATAAAATTGTGGAAGTCCTGTATGACATGTGCATTTTCCATACTTGTACCTGGAGGACCTTCATTAAAGGTAACCACTTTTTATCATCTTAACATTATTCAGTTTGTGATTTTAGGCATCACTACCAACCAGTGTTATGTGGTGATGCATCCTACCCCACCCCCTGCTCTCCCTTCTTGGGCCACACTATGATCTCAGAAATGCTTGCTAGGCCTTGACCTTGATGAACAGCACCTGGCCTAAGATCTTCTTGAGCTTATCAGAAACACTGTCTGTTCCCAGGAACTAGTGCTGTCTAATGAGCTCATTTTTTAATGAACAGCCTTGGAAACTTATTTTTCTTGCCTGAATAACAACCCAAGAAGAACAATATTTTTGTTATTGAACTTTCAAAGAAAGTTACTGAACCAAATTGCAGCCAGGATGGAAAATTGCCACGACTAAAGCCCACTATTGTGACCTTGTCATGGTTTAGCAATGGTACTCCCCAATTTAGTGCTCCCACTGAGACTCTCCAAACCATGTGCTGCTCGCTCACTTCCCCCCCCCCGCCCCTCCCTCTGCAGTGGGATGGAGACGAGAATTGGAGGTACAAAAGGCAAAGATCACAGGATGATATAAGAACAATTTACTGGAAATAGCAATGAAATAAGGAAACAAACAGTAACAGCAACAATACTAATGAAATAGAGTACAATAAAGCGGCAAATGATTCACATGGAAACAATACCTGACCGCTCTCTCCACCGTGCTATGCCGACCTGTATGCAAGCCCTTCGCCCGTCCCCAGAAAATGATGTGAGGTGGTATAGAATAACCTCCAGGTCCTAGACATGCCCCCTCCTGGCTACTGCAAAAATTAACCCTGTCCTGGCCAGAACCAGGATATTATCCACCCCTTATTCTATACCATCTACCTCATGCCCAGACCCAACACCTTCCAACTATATACATATATATATATATAAAATAAACACGAGCACAGGTATCATTTCCATAGTCAATGGCTGTCCCTCCAATATGTCTGTTGAGTTCATTTAGTCCATGAATGGGGGTTCTATCTATCCTAGATGTCTTCCAGGGCAGGAGGGCTGGTGTGCTGTTGGCTGGTTGCAAGCTGCATCAGGAGCTCACGACTGGTGTATCTGGAAGAGCCCATACTCATTGTTCATGGTAGTTATGGCATACAGTGGCAGTGTCATTCAGCAATCAATATTGTACAATTCAACATTACAGACTGTTCTCACCCAAAAACCAAATCCCCTTGAGGTACACATCGTGTTTCCCCATCCCTCTGCATTACCCACGAAGTGCACCTGGGTTCTTGAGCAAAAACAATCCCATGGATGCATTTGCCTTTGCTTGAGACAGGACTAATCCAAACTGTCTTGCCTAACACATTCCTCATATGCACCACAGGGACTTTGTCCCCATCTATGGTACATGGAGGTTTTCATTGGGCAAGAGCAGCTCGATTGGTGGAGCCTCTAGTGTTAACAACAAGGTGGCCTTTGCTAAATGTAAATCCCAATGTTTGAAGGTTCCATCACCCATTGCTTTCAATGTGGTTTTTGACAGTACCTTGTACCGTTCAGTTTTCCCAGAGGCTGGTGCATGATAGGGAATATGATACACCCATTCGATACCGTGCCCTCTGGCCCGGGTGTCTATGAGGCTATTTTTGAAATTAGTCCCATTGTCTGACTCAATTCTTTCTGGGGTGCCATGTCACCACAGGACTTGCTTTTCGAGGCCCAAGATGGGGTTCCGGGCAGTGGTGCGAGGCACAGGGTACATCTCCAGCCATCCAGTGGTTGCTTCAACCATTGTCAGCACATAGCGCTTGCCTTGGCAGGTTTGTGGCAGTGTGATGTAATCAATCTTCCAGGCCTCCTCATATTTATATTTCAACTTTCGTCCACCATACCACAGGGGCTTTATCCACTTGGCTTGCTTGATGTTTCATAGTTACGGATAACCTGGGAGATGGTGTCCATGGCTAAGTCCACCCCTCGCTCACAAGCCCATCTGTGTGTTGCATCTCTTCCCTGATGACCTGAGGTGTCATGGGCCCACTGAGCCAGAAGTAATTCACCCTTATGTTGCCAGTTGAGATCCACCTGAGACACTAATCTTGGCAGCTTAATCTGCCTGTCCGTTGTTGAGATGGTCTTCAGTTGCCCAACTCTTGGGTACATGGGCATCTACATGACAGACTTTTGCAGCCAACATCTCTACCTGGGCAGCGATGTCTTTCCACAATTCAACAGCCCAGATGGGTTTCCCTCTGTGCTGCCAAGTGATCATTTTCCATCAGTCTAGCCACCCTCACAGAGCATTTGTTACCATCCGCAAGTCAGTGTAGAGGTAGAGTGCTGGCCATTTCTCTTCTTCAGCGATATCTAAAGCCAGCTAGATGGCTTTCATCTCTGCAACCTGACTTGATCCACCTTGTCCTTCAATAGCTTCTGTGACTTGCTACGTAGGGCTCCATATGGCAGCTTTCCATTTTTGATGTATCCCTACAATACCTCAGGAACTCAGTAAAGACAGCATATTGCTTTTCATTTTCTGGTAGCTGATGATATGGTGAGGCCTCCTCAGCACGTGTCACCTTTTCCTCAACTGATTACAATGATAATCTGAAATTTTCGCCTTTGGGCCAGTTTGTGATGACTTCTAAGACCCCTGTGCAATTTGGATTTCCTATTCAAGTTTGCCATGTGATCAGCATGACCCACTTACTCCACATAGCATCAGTGGCATTATGTGTGGCAGGGACTTTCCCTTTGAACATCCAGCCCAGCACTGGATGATGTGCTTCGGTGCCAATCACTTCTGAAGCAGCTCAAACCCGTTAATAAGTTGCCAGGCTCTCTTTTTCAGTTGGGGTGTAACAGGCCTCAGATCCTTTGTATCCCTGATTCCAGAAACCTTGAATAGAGATAGGCAAGGCAATGACAGTCATAGGAGGAGCAGGAAAGGCAAGGCCAGGAAGAATGAGGCAGGGAAGTCAAGATGGTGGATTAGTGTGCAAGTCAATGCAAGGCAATGGAGTGGTAGGAAGGGCAAGAGAAGGACACAGATGGGTCAGTAAGGCAAAGGAAGGGATAGTCAGAAATGGCAGCGGAATGCAAGGTTGGGTAGGAATGGCAAAGCAAGGGAAGGGTAGGAAGTGCAAGGGAAGGACACAGAGGGATCTTTAAGGCAATGCAACTTTGGGGTAGGAAAGTCAGGGAAATGCAAAAGAGGTGTAGTCCTCTTGTAGTCCTCTCATGCAAGGCAAGGCAAGGCAAGGGAGGGATAGCAGGGCAAGCCAAGTAAAGGGTTGGGTTTACAAGGCAAGGCAAGGCAAGTGAGAGGTACATCCAAGGACTGCCCCCAGACGAAAGCTGCCAGGACAGACAGGTCTGACTGGACTTGACCTCCCCTGGGCCGCCTCTCATCTGCACTTGTAACACTTGGGCTAAGTGCTCTCCTTCCTATGGAAAAGAACTACCATTCTTGCCCAGGAGTCCATGGATGAAATTTGGATTGCACCGCCAAAATTCAGTACATCCAAGGATTGCTTCAAGACAAAAGCTTCCAGGACTTTCAGGTCTGGCTGGCCTTGACCTCCCCTGGGCCTGCCTCCCATCTGCACCTGAAACACTGGGGCTACATTCTTTCCTTCCTGTGGAAAAGTACTGTCATTATTGTCCAGGAGCCCAAGGCCAAAATTCTGATTGCACCTCCAAAATTCAGTACATCCAAGGATTGCTCCCAGACAAAAGCTTCCAGCACAGATGCGTCTGGCTGGCCTTTCCCTCCCCTAGGCCATGCCTCATGCTTCTGAAACACTGGGGTTAAGTGAAGGCATTGAGAGGTATAGGATGAGCAGGAAGGGCAAGGCAAGGCCAGAAAATGCCAAGAAAAAGGGGTTGGGAATTCAACGTGGGGGATGGTGTCAGAGACTGAAATGTTATAATTTATGGCTTAAACATTTTCATGAAGGACTTTTGGTATTATAGCAAAACTCTACAAAAGCTGCAGAGAAGACAACCAAAAACCCTGAATGGGGCCCTGACTGCCCGCTGATGAAGATAAGTAAGAGCTGGGGGGAGAAGAATACATTCCCAGAGGGATCACGCTTAGCACCTTCGGGGTGGAGACCACAGCCCCAGGGCTATCAGCTGCCAGGCCAGCACAGACCCTCACACCAAAGGGTGGGGGGAGAAGAGAGGCTTTGGGTGTGTATTGGAAAAGTGTCTGGTCAGAGGCAGTGAAAGCCCAACCTCCACTGTGCAGACCAGTTCAGCTGAGGGGCCCTGCACCCTGGGAAAAGCTTATCCACAGCAGAGGGGGTGTCACGGCCCATCAAAGGGGCCCCCCCAAAGGGGTCTTCAGACCCTGCACCAGAGATGACACAACAGATCCACAGTGTTGCAAGGGACAGTGTCAAACCTAGCCCCCTCAGGGGAGGCACGTGGGCATTCCCACCTGGCCCATAGCATATATTAATCCACTGGATTCTATACTTTTTGGCGTGGCAATGGCGACGGGGACCCTCACCACCCACAAGACCAGATGGAGGGAAGCCACGAGGAGTTGTTGGGAGCCCTGGAAGGGTGATATATTTCCATCTAACCCCTGTCACTCTCTCCCTGTCCCCCCAGCACCCCACGCACACTTCTTTTTCTCTCTCTTTCTTTCTTTTCTTTTTCTTTCTCTTTGCCTCTTTTACTATTAAATAAAAATATATCAATTTTTTTTGGCATCAACATTTAATCTTGTTTGGTTTTCATCTCGTTTTTAGGAATATTTTGAACCTTCTAAGTTCCTTCTGGTTTATACACAGAGACTTAGCTTTCTTTGCTCCTCTGAGTTTAAACCAGATCGCAACAGATGGGTGTGCAAGGTAATGCATGGGAAGGGAGATGTAGCAGGGCAATGCAAGTAATGGGTTGGTTTTGCAAGGCAAGGCAAGTGAGAGGTACATCCAAGGATTGTTCCCAGACGAAAGCTGCCAGAACAGACAGGTCTGGCTGGCCTTTCCCTTCCTGGGGTGCCTCTCATCTGTTCCTGAAACACTAAGGCTATGTGAAGGCATTCAGAGTCACAGGAAGAGCAGACAAGGCAAGGACAGGAAAGGCCAGGAAAAAATGGGTAGGGAATTTTAGGTGAGGGATGGATGAGCAAGATAATGCAAGGCAGGGGAGGGGTAGCAGAAGGCAAGTAATGGGTTGGCTTTGCAAGACAAGGCAAGTGAGAGGTAGTCAAAGCAATGAGACTCACAGGAGGAGCAGGCAAGGCAAGACCAGTAAATGCCAAGAAGAAAGCGGCAGGGAATTTAACGTCAGATATGGGTGACTGAGGCAATGCATGGCCATGGCGTGGTAGGAAGGGAAAAGGAAGAACATGGATAGGTCTTTAAGTCAAAAGTAGGGATAGTCAGATGTAGTGGATTGATGCTGGCCAGATGCCAGGCACCCACCAAAGCTGCTGTATCACTCCCCTCTAGAGCTGGACAGGGGAGAGAAAATAGAATGAAAGGTTCATGGGTTGAGATAAGGACAGAGAGAGATCACTCACCAAATACCATCAATGGCAAAACAGGCTCTAATTAGAGATATGAATTGAACTTATTACTAATAAAATCAGAGAAGGATAATGAGAAGCAAAATAAACCCTTACAAACACCTTCCCCCCACCCCTCCCTCCTTCCCAGCTCTACCTCCTACCCCAGTGGCGCAAGGAGACAGGGAATGGAGGTTATGGTCAGTTCATTACCCATGGTTTCTCCCACTTGTGGCGAGGCAGCCCCCCAGGTCAAAAAGGTTATCTGATCTTTTGCATAAACCAGAAAGATCTATCCCTTTTCCATGGCCTTGCAGACGCATAGATGCCAGGCTGATATGACAGTGAACGACTGCTGCAAAGAGAGATTATGCTGGTATTTTTATGGCTAGTAGACACCATACTTTACAAGGCATAAAAGATTCACTCTAACACACACAAGTTGGAAAAAATCCTCTATACACCTCAAAGTGTGAGAGGATTTGGACCCCTCAAGCTGGGACGCTGGCTTTGAGTAATTCTTCTCTTCTGGAAGTTGAGTGAAAGAAGCCTCAGCACACCATACCATTCAAGTTTGGTAAGTCATATGAGCTTCTAATCTTTACTATTCCTTTGACTAGTCATTGTATTAATTTATATTGTGCACTATATAACTCACTAGTGAAACCTCTTGTTACCCTGTGTAGTTAGCAATTGGTATATTTAAGCCTGTTACTGACCGTGGCACAGTGTTTTGTTACCCTGTGTAGTTAGCAATTGGTATATTCAAACCTATTACTGATGGTGGCACAGTGTTTACCCTGTGTAGTTAGCAATTGGTATATTCAAACCTATTACTGACGGTGGCACAGTGTTTATTAATATCCCTTTTGTTTTATCCCTTGTAGTAATAGTCTGTTTTAAGTCTTGTGTCTGTTTTGTGTCTGTTAATAAATAATTCATTCTATAATAGACCGAATCAGCCATTATTAAAGAACTTATGAATGAGAGTGGGTCTTGGGATGCTGGCCATCCTCAATAACCTAACTGCCTGCTGCCAGAGGCCTGGGCAAAAGGCAGGGACTGATTTAACCCACATATTCCATTCGTAACACCACTGTTTGGGGAGAGGAGTTGTTCCCCTGCTCCACCGTGGGGTCCCTCCCACAGGAGACAGTTCTCCACGAACTTGTCCAATATGAGTCCATCTCACAAGCAACAGTTCTCCACAAGCTGCTGCAATGGGAGTCCATCCCACAGGCAACAGTCCCCCTCAAACTGCTGCAGCGTGGGTCATTCTTCCACAGCGTGCAGTCCTTCAAGGACAGGCTGCTCCAGCAAGGGCTGCTCTCTCCACGAGCCTCCCGCAGGGTCACAGCCTCCTCTCAGACATCCACCTGCTCTGGCATGGGTCTCCTCCATGGACTGCAGGTGGATCTCTGCATCGCCATGGGTCTCCATGGGCTGCAGGGGGACAGCTGCTTCACCATGGTCTTCGCCCCAGGCTGCAGAGGAGTCTTAGCTCTGGCACCTGGAGCACCTCCTCCCCCTCCTTCTGCACTGACCTTGGTGTCTGCAGAGTTGTTCCTCTCACATATTCTCACCTCAGTCTTCTCTGGCTGCAATTACCACTACGCAATTTTTTTTTCCTTTCTTCTTAAATATGTTATCACAGAGGCATTACCACCATTTCTAATTGGCCCAGCCTTTGCCAGTGGCACGTCTCTTTGGAGCCACCAGAGATTGGTTCTTCTGGACATGGAGGAAGCTTCTAGCAACTTCTCTCAGAAGGCACCCCTGTAGCCCCCCCGCTACCAAAACAAGGCCATGCAAAGCTAATACATCAGGAATGGTAAGTAAATGCAAGGTTGGGTCGAATAGGCAAGACAAGGCTAAGGAGAGGTAGGCCTGGCAAGGCAAGGTAAGGCAAGGCAAGGGAAGGGAAGAAAGCAGTAGGCAGGTCAAGGCAGGGAGATGGGTATGCAAGGTCATGCAAAGCAATGGAGGTGTAGCAGGGCAAGACAAGAAAAGGGTTGGATTTACAAGTCAAGGCAAGGAAGAGGTAGGCAAGGCAATGAGAGTCATAGGAGAAGCAGGCAAGGCAATGCGAGGAAAAGCTAGGAAAAAAAGGGGTAAGGAAGTCAAGGTGGGGGTTGTTTGAGCAAGGCAATGCAAGGCAATGCAAGGCAATGGAGTTGTAGGAAGGGGAAGGGAAAGACAGAGGGGTCAGTAAGGCAATGGAAGATTGGGGTAGGCAAGGCAAGGCAAGGGATTGCCAGGAATGACAACGAAATGCAAAGTTAGGTAGGAAAGGCGTGGTAAGTGAAGGGAGGGGTAGACAACGTAATGAGAGTCATAGGAGAAGGAGGCAAGGCAAGAGAAGGGCAGGAAAAGCAGGGTAGGGAAATCAAGGTGTGGGATGGGTAAGCAAGTTAATGCAACGCAATGGAGTCATAGGAAGGGCAGGGGAATGACACAGAAGGGTTGGTAAGGCAGTGCAAGTTTGGGGAAGACAAAGCAAGTCAAAGGATGCATAGGCCTGGCAAGGCAAGGCCAGGGATGAATGTTGTCAGCAGGTCAAGGTGGGGAATGCGCATGCAAGGTTATGCAAGGCAAGGAAGGGGTAGCATGGCAAGCCAGGTAAAGTGTTGGCTTTGCAAGCCAAGGCATGTGAGGGGTACACAAGGCAATGAGAGTCATAGAAGGAGCAGGCAACAAGGCAAGACCCGGAAAAAAGGGGTAGGGAAGTCTAGGTGGGGGATGGGTGAGCAAGTCAATGCAAGGCAGTTGAGGGAAGGAAGGGAATGGAAAGGACACGGAGGGCTCAGAAACGCAAAGCAAGTGATGGTCAGGAATCTCAAGGAAATGCAAGGTTGTGTAGGAATGTCAAGGCAAGGCAAAGGAGGGATAGATAAAGCAATGAGAGTCTTTAGAGAAGCCAGCAAGACAATGTAAGGCAAGACCTGGAAAAAAGGGGTAGGGAAGTCAGGGTGGGGCATGGGTGAGCTAGTCAATGCAAGGCAATGGAGTGGTAGGAAGGGCAAGGGAAGGACATGGAAGCCTGGGTAAGGCAATGCAAGTTTGGGCTTATGCAAGTCAAGGCAAAGGATGGTCAGGAATTGTGGAGGGATTCATACCTGGGGACGACTGGCCTGTCAGTTTTATTGAACCTGATCCAGCGGATGAAATAATTAAAGTGTACCCTTAAGAAATATAGAAAGATGATGTAATGCAAGGTTTGCAGCTACCGAAGAGTTGAGGAACTTCGAGCCAGATGAAACCGGATGCAACCCAGGAAGCCACAACAGATGTTCAGCCTGCTTGAGTTCTGGACATTGCTAAAAAAGTATTTTTATCCTAACTCTCAGCAAATTTTGTACTAACCAATCAGATGCTGTTACAAGAGCACTGTTTTAAGCAAGATATAAAAAAAGCTTGTTAGAATAAAGCAAGAGACCCTTTTTGCAAAGCATTCGGTGTGTGTTGTATGTCTGTCCCAACAATCGATATATGGTGAGCCTGAAGTGATTGGCGAAACAGCTGCTAACATCATGGTAGGACAGCGGGGCAAAGTGCTGTGGGGGCAGAGACCGGCATAGCAGAAGAGGTGGAGGAGTCCATCCACGGTCCGGACCTGTGTCAACACCTTGGACTAAGGTGAGCTGCTGGTGACATTGATTAGTTGCAGTCATGGGGAACCAGTTGACTGCTGAGGAAAAGACTGTAGTATCTACTTGGAAAGCGTTATTGCGAAAGGGCATTAAAACCACGGAGGAAGTGCTAAGCACCACTCTTTTCTGGGCAAGAGAACAGGGATTTTCCCCTGATGCAGGAACGGCCTTCAATATATCTTCCTGGCAGGCTGTGGGAATGAAAATGTGAGACGCTATCTAAAGCAGCGATAAGAACACTTCCAGTCTAGCCACCACATGGCGACTGCTCTATGAGGCATTCAAGGAATGGAAAGCCGAATGGGATAAAAAGGACGAAAAATCTGACAAGGAGGGGCAATTGCAAGAAATTGAACAACAGAACTCCCTGACTTCAGCAGAGAAACAGAGGACAGACTCATCAAAGAAATATCTGTCCTCTGTAGATTATATTAAACCAAAATATCCTGCTCCATCGGACTTTGTTAAGCCCAAATATCCGTCACCGGCAGAGCAAATAGAGGAACTAACACTTTCAGACAAAGAAACCCCTGATTCTAAAAACCTCAGCAAGCTAGACTATCCGCCCTTGCCAAGGGAGGAATCGTCTGATGACAAGGACGAACAATTAATCATGCAGACTCATGAAAGGAGGGAGGGGGTGGGCAGTTGTGGCCGTATGCGATGGGTACTGACAGGCACCTGGACGCAACCCCCTTGTAGAGTGACGGTACAACCACGGCAACCGGGGCGGTTCTGGGATAAAGTGAGAAAAAAGGCATTGGAATGTGGGGAATGGGAATTATTGGAGCGTTTGGGTATGCCCAAGGGAAAAATGAATAGCACTGGGGAGACTGGGGGAGAGGGCGCGTGTATAAATACCCCCAGCTGCGAAGCCTTCCCAGTTTTTAAAGCAGCCCCCAGCACGAATCAGGTAGGCAGCCACAGTGTAATAGCGTGGCACATGGTTCAAGATTTGCAGATGAGAGTTGCACTGTATGGTCTGGGATCCTCAGAAGTTATGCAAATCATTTGTGTTATCAACACAGATTTGCTGGCTTCTTTTGATATTAAACACCTAGCACAGATTTTATTCTAGCCAGTGCAGTTTGGAGTTTTTGAGAGCAATTGGAGACAAATGGCTGAAAAGGCAGCTATGGAGAACATGAGACAAGCACAGGGGGACCCACGCCTGGGGGTCAGGGTTGAAGCTCTGATGGGAACCGGCATGTTTGCAAACCCAGACCTGCAGGCGCAATGGGATCCCCTGGTTCTTGAGATGTGTCAAAAACTGGGAATAGGGGCTTTGATAAAAACCATAGAAATGGCTTCTCCCAAACCTCGATATGTAAAAATCGTGCAGGGAGTAAAACAGCCATTTCTGCAATTTGTAGAAAAAGTTGCTGCTGCATTGGAAAAACAGGTTGATGATGATAATTTGAGACAGTTGTTGTGTAAACAGTTAGCTCGAGATAATGCTAATGAAGACTGTCGCAAGGTAATTGAGAACTTACCAGGAGACCCTTCCCTAAATGATATGGTCACTGCCTATTCAAAAATTGGTTCAATAGAACATAAGATGTTACCTTTGGCAGCTGTCCTGCGGCCACCGCAAAAGTGCTTTGCATGTGGGCCGCAAGGACACTTGAAAGCAGACTGCAAACAGCAACAGTAAGGACAAAGGCAGAAGGGGAGCAGCAGTTCTGAGGGTTTCTTTTGCAATCGTTGTTGTAAGCCAGGCAATTATGCGAAACAATGTAAGTCCAAATTTCACGCAAATGGCCAGCCTTTGGGAAACTCGGGAACCGGGCAGAGGAGCGCAACGGGGAAGAGCGCTCAGACACAAGTACCTCCCCAGAACATGTAACAAACACAGGCTTGCTTAGCCAACTCAGTGGAAGCACAAAAGGATCTGCCAGCCTGGATGTGTGCACTTCAGCATCAGTAACCTTAGATTCCAACTGGGTGCATAAGGTTCCCTTGAATGCACATGGACCCTTAGGTCATGGCTTAAGTGCATTGTTAGTGGGAAGATCAAGTGCTACATTACAGGGGTATCTCTGTGCATCCCGGACTTATTGATGCAGATTTTATGGGACAAATTTATGCCATGGTTTCTACTCCTACACCCCCAGTCACCATCCCTGAAAAAATCCGCATCGCTCAACTTGTGCCTTTTAAGTCCTGTGTCCTTAGGACGGAACAACGGTCTCGAGGAATTGGAGCCTTCAGATCTACTGGGGCCCCTCAAGTTTTTTGGGCCAGGAATCTCTCCGATCAGCGACCACACATGACGTACTCTCGTCCTACCCGGTGCCAACCCATCACAGATACGACTTGGAGGTTTGATTGACACAGGTGCTGATGTTTCTATTGTTTATTCCTCCGCACTACCTCCTTCATGGCCTTTAACCGCGGTGGAATCAACCATCGCGAGCCTAGGAGGCACAACACAGCCACCTCAGCACACACCCTGTGTTGGTGAAAAACGAGGAGGGTCAGACAGCCACCATTCAGCCGTATGTTGCAATGGCACCACTGAACCTATGGGGGTGGGATGTACTTGCAGCTTGGGGTGTCAGGATTGGCACGGACCTTTAATAAGGGCCACTGCGCAGATGGGCAGCACTGCAACATTGCCACTACAATGGCTCACAGAGCGACGGGTGTGGGTTGACCAGTGGCCCCTGAATAAAGAAAAACTAGCTGCCCTGCAGGACTTGGTGGCAGAACAATTAAAGCAAGGACATATCGAAACCTCCACCAGTCCCTGAAACATGCCCGTCTTCCTCATAAAGAAAAAATCAGGGAAATGGAGGCTGGTGCACAACCTCAGGAGGGTCAACGTGGTGATAGAAAGCATGGGGACATTTCAGGCTGGGATGCCATCACCTACAATGTTACCTATGGGGTGGGACATTTTAATCATTGACCAAAAAGATTGTTCTTTCATAATTCCTTTGCATCCTCAGGACGTAGCGAAGTTTGCTTTTAATGTACCCTCGATTAAAAATGCTCAACCTGTAAAGCGGTATCAGTGGAAGGTCTTACCTCAAGGTATGAAAAATAGTCCCAGTATTTGTCAGTGGTATGTTGCACAAGCTCTATCTGGAATTCGTGAACAATTTCCTGGCTCATATGGCTTTCAATATGTGGATGATATACTGGTAGGAACACCAACCCAGGAGGAATTGTTGAGGATACAACCTCAATTGTTTGCTGCCTTGCATTCTTATGGATTGCAGGTGGCTCCAGAAAAAGTCCAAAAGTTCCCCCCTCCATGGAAATATTTAGGAGTCAAAATTCTGGAACAAACAATACAGCATCAGAACATACAATTTCAAACTTCTATTAGAACCTTAAATGATGATCAGAAATTGCTAGGTATCATCAATTGGCTGCGTCCTTACTTGGGACTGACCACAGCACAGTTGTCTCCTTTGTTTGATACATTAAAAGGAGACCCAGATTTAAATTCGCCTCGAACCCTGACTCCTGAGGCCCAGCAAGCACTGGAGGAAGTCCAGCAAGCTGTTTCCACACGACAAGTTTACAGAATAGATCCCTCAACTGATACCACTGTTTTTGTCACCATACCAGATTTGCATCCCACAGGCATCCTCGGACAATGGAATGACTGCTGGCCCAACCCACTGCATGTATTGGAATGGATTTTCCTTCCTCATTAATTAAGGAAGACAGCCCCTACATTATTTGAATTGATTGCTCAGCTGATTAAAAAATGCTGCCAGCGTTGCTTACAGCTTATGGCCAGAGATCCCATAAAGATTGTATTACCAATACAAGAAGACTATTTTGAGTGGAGTTTTGCTAACAGCACCCCTTTACAGGCGGTGCTGCAGGGTTTTAAAGGCCAAATTGTTTATCATTTACCCAGACATAAGTTGTTGCAACTGGCAAAATCAACCCCTCTATCACTATGGCCACGGAACAGTTGTGTGCCCATACCAGGACCGACTGTTTTCACAGATGGGTCGGGAAGGACTGGGAAAGCCATTGTCATGTGGAAGGATGAATCTGGTTGGCAGGTGTTGGAAGGGGATGAGCCCGGGTCTGCTCATCTCGTTGAGTTACGAGCTGTAATTATGGCATTTCAGCATTTTTCTCATGTACCACTGAACCTTGTTTCTAATTCTTCTTATGTCGCAGATCTTGCACAGCGTTTGGACTGTTCGCTTGTTAAGGAGGTGGACAATGCTAAGTTGTTTTTGTTATTGAAATCCTTATGGGATGTGCTTCAGAAGCGGAAACGCTCTTACTATGTTTTGCATGTTCGCAGCCACACCGTACTCCCAGGTTTTGTGGCCGAAGGGAACTCCTGAGCCGACCAGCTTGCCAACCCTGCGTGGGTTGCGCCCCAGCCTGACCGGACAGCACAAGCCAGGGCATCACATGATTTCTACCACCAGAGTGCACGCACTTTTCAAAAACAATTTTCACTCACATCGACTCAGGCCCGCAACATTGTCAGTGCCTATCCTGACTGCCCGGGTTTTGCCGTGCCTTTGCCCATGGGTGTTAATCCCAGGGGTTTGCGGGCGCTGCCGCTCTGGCAGACAGATGTCACACATGTATCATAATTTGGCTGTCTCAAGTACGTGCATGTCTCAATCAGTACCTTTTCTTCTGTTATATGGGCTTCCGTTCATGCTGGTGAAAAGAGCCATGATGCCATCGCACGCTGGCGATTGGCTTTTGCTGCGCTGGGAGTGCCAGCAGTTATTAAAACTGATCATGGCCCTGCCTACGCCTCAACTCGAGTGAAACAATTTTTTCACCTGTGGGGCGTGGAACACAAGTTCGGCATTCTCCTTTCACCCACTGGTCAAGCTGTTGTTGAACGAGCACATGGCTCCTTGAAACGAATGCTGCAAAAACAAAAAAGGGGAATGCTGGGGGAGCCTCCCCAGAGTCGTGTCCAGAAAGCAGTGTACATGCTCAACCATCTCACAATACCTTCTGATTCTGATGTTCCTGTTATTTTAAACCATTTTCTGTCACTGCGATCTGATGGGGCACTAGCTTTTCCCCGTGGAAAGGTGTGGGTACAGGACCTCATCACTGGTAAGTGGGAAGGCCAATGGGTCCTTCTTACCTGGGGACGTGGATATGCTTGTGTCTCCACAGATACTGGTCCTTGTTGGATACCAGCAGTGTGTGAGACCTGATCTGCAACGGCGTGGCCGTCCTGTCCTGGTTTGAAGGACAGGTGTCTGTCAAGCAAGGTGGGAAATCTCCCTTGAGTACAGGATGACTTCCCTCCCTCCTCCGAATTACTGTACCTTTGAAATTACGGGGCTCTCAGGCAAAGATGCGGTAAAAAGAATAACAGTTCTTTACTAGGGTTACATAACTCTCTCTATATATATGTATAAATATATATATATATATATAAAACAAGACAGTTAAATGGCAACCATAAGAGAACAGACAAACCCCTTATCAGTTCCTTGTGTGTTGTTGGGAGATCCTCCATTGGAGCAGAGAGGCTGCGGTGACTCCCCTGCGCCTGCAGGGGGCGCTGTGGCGCGAGCGCAACAACCCTCACGTGGCAAATGGCGGCTCCGGTGCACGAGAAAGGGGGGGGTGTCGCCCCCGGTGCGAACCCACAGGGCAGCAGCCCTGCTCCACCAACCTCGGCAGCGGGCAGCGAGCAGCGCAGGCAGGCAAGGTTGACTGGGGAGAGATGGATCCCGGTATCACCCACCGGCAAGCCAGCAGAAGGCAGGAAACAGCAGAGACGAGCAGCTCCGGGCAGCGATTGGTTACAGCGTAACTCTGTACACTGTGCTGCCGCGGGACCCTCGGAGATGTCACAGTGTATCCGTGCTCTGGAGCCAGCTGGCGGAGACGTCACAGTGTAGCAGTGTTCCCGGAGTGAAACCGGCACTCGCTGCAGACACGACCGTCCTTTTCGAACGCCAAGCGGAGAGTGAGGCAAGCCCTGGTCTCCACCCACCTCTCACCCAAGTCTCTGGTAGTTCTTTCGAGATGCTCCAGCCTCTGGGGAAATATCCCCCTTGTCAGTATTTCCAAGTCTTTGTTTTTCGTTAATTGAGGGAATTGTCCTGGCTTCTGGGCTGGGCAAGTGGTCCCTTTTGTCCTTAAGTATCGTCCACTCTGTGTCATTAGCGTGGAATGCAGCTGAACAGATAACTCCCTTTTGTTCTTAAGTATCGCCCATCAATTCCGGGCCAGCCCCTCCCCACCTACACAGCCTCCCTGGTACCCCAGGGGAAAGGAAACAATTTTTCATTCCTTTTTTCTAACCCATAACACGTCCCCTGGATGATAAGGATGGATCCCTCACTTAGAATCATGCTTATGATGCTGTGTTGCGGTGCAGGGCCGGGAGCATCAATAGTGCCTCTGCTCCTGAAAGGGAATGTATGGATAACCTTAGCCCAGGCCCTGAATCAGTCATCTGTATGTCTGTCACTTGCTACCCCGCAATCACCTTTTCAAACATGCTTGGTGACTGTGCCAATTGCTAATCAGACGCTTGTTAAGTGGTGGGCCAACGGGTCTAAGAATGGGGGAGAATCCGTCCCTGACATGCTCCCGCCTACGCTAAATTTGGCAGAGCCGCAGGAGCTTGATATTTTGGGGTCCCTGAGGGCGGCGGCATGCTTCACCTTCAGTCAAAACGTGACCTACAGCTGGCCCCAAAAAGACTCCTGGTCTGTTACTCCATCCAAAGCATGGTATCGCAATTATTCGGCGTGGTGCAACCAAACAGTAGGTATGGGAGGGAAAGAACCTACACATCCCTCGTCAGTTACTACATGGGATGTTTCTTATCTGTGGCAATCGAGCATGGGGAGGTATCCCATCCCGAATAGACGGGGGCCCCTGCACATTTGGCCACCTCACTATGTTTTTACCAAACATGACCATAATGAAACATTTTTCTTCCCCATCACACCATCACCGAAGGGAATTGTCAGGACTTATGCCTGAATGCAAGGATGATGCTACTTTTTGGGCGATGGAAAAACACATGCTTGCTGCTATTTTTACCCCTGGCGTGGCTGCAGCAAAGGCTTTAGCAACCCTTAATAAACTAGGCTGCTGGTTGACAAAGCGAACAAATGTCACATCTGCAGCACTGACCGATCTTTTGGCCGATGTTCAATCAGTACGCCATGCTTCGCTGCAGAACCATGCTGCTATCGATTTTTTGCTTTTAGCTCATGGACATGGGTGTGAGGATTTTGAAGGAATGTGTTGTATGAATCTCTCTGACCATTCAAAATCCATCTCTGCCAACATCAAAAAGCTGCAGGCAGGAGTTGCAAAACTACAACAGGAATGTGGTTGGCTTGATTCCCTCATGGGGGGGGTGGAACGTCTCAGGGTGGCTCAAAGAACTGGTGAAGACAGGATTCTTAATTGTGTTAGTAGTTATTCTCATTTTGTTATTTTTGCCATGTCTGTTGCATCTGCTGTGGAGGGCCCTACAGCAGATAACACACACGGCCTTTCCAATTTTAAATAAAAAAGGAGAAAATGTGAAGGGATTCATACCAGGGGATGGTTGGCTCATCAGTTTTATTGAACCTGATCCAGCGGATGAAATAATTAAAGTGTACCCTTAAGAAATATAGAAAGATGATGTAATGCAAAGTTTGCAGCTACCGAAGAATTGAGGAACTTTGAGCCAGATGAAACCGAATGCAGCCCAGGAAACCACAACAGATGTTCAGCCTGCTTGAGTTCTGGACATTGCTAAAAAAGTATTTTTATCCTAACTCTCAGCAAATTTTGTACTAACCAATCAGATGCTGTTACAAGAGCACTGTTTTAAGCAAGATATAAAAAAAGTTTGTTAGAATAAAGCAAGAGACCCTTTTTGCAAAGCATTCGGTGTGTGTTGTATGTCTGTCCCAACAATCCATAAGGAATGGCAAGGTTGAGTAGGAAAGGCAAGGCAAGGCAAGGGAGCAGTAGGCAAGGCAGTGAGAGTCATCAGAGGAGTATGCAAGGCAAAGCCAGGCAAAAAGCATTAGGAAAGTTAAAGTGCGGGATGGGTTACCCAGGAAATGCAAGGCAATGGAGGGGAAGGAAGGGCAAGTGCAGGATGATGAAGGGTTGGTAAGGCAATGCAAGGTGTGGGTAGGCAAGGCAATACAAAGTAAGGGAGTGTTAGGCAGGGCAAGGCAAGGCAAGGGGTAGGTTTTCAAGGTAAGGGAAGTGCTAGGTAGGCAAGGCAATGAGAGTCATAGGAGGAACAGGCAGGGTAAGGCAAGGCCAGGATAAAATGAGTAGGAAAGTCAAGGTGGGAGATCTGTGAGCAAGGCAATGCAAGACTATGGAATGTAAGGAAGAGCAAGCAAAGGACACAGAGTGGGCGTGTCTTAGGTTGCAATGTGGGATGTAACCAAAGTATGTATTCTACCACCATCTACATCTCTTTCTGATGAGCTGTTAAACTGGGTGGAGCAGTGTTCTTTATCTTCACAAATGATTACTCCCTCCAGGGTAGCAACAACAGGGGTTACCCCATCCTGAGGGGGCCATCTCTGCTAATGGGCCATAATGGCTCAGCAGCAGCTGTAACCACCTAAGCCATTAAGGACTCCCAAAAATATCCTATGACTCTGTTATGGGTTCGACAAATGAAAATTTTTTTCTTTTCTCATCTAGCAGGGAGACTGTGTAGGCGGGGAGGGGCTGGCTGGGAACTAATGAGTGATACTTAAGAACAAAAAAATTTGCCTATCCACCTGAATTCCGCACTGTTCACCCAGAATGGGTGATACTTAAGGACAAAAGGGATTGCTTGCCCAACCCAGATGCCAGGACAATTTCCCCAATTAAAGAAACAAGACCTGGAAATGTTGGCCAGGGGATTATTCCCCAGAAGCTGGAGCCTATCATCGTGAGATGAGAGGGGACTTTTTAAATCTTTGGCGAGAGGGGGCAGAGGCCAGCCTCGCTCTTTTCTCTGCTCAGCCTTTGGGGAGGAGGGTCGTGCCTGCAGCGGAGTGCCGGTTATGCTCTGGGAACACTGCTACACTGCCATGCCTCCGCCCGCTTGCTCCAGAGCACGGATACACTGTGACGTCTCCGCGGGGGTCCCACCATGGCACAGAGTGCAGTGTTACCCTGTAACCGATCACCGCCCGGAGCTGCTCGCCTCTGCCATCTCTGCCACCAGCCTGGGTTGCTGCTCCACATGGGTTGGTGTCGGGGTCTACTCATCTCTGCTGTTCCTGCCTTCCGCTGGCCCCTCGGTGGGTGATACCAGTGTCCATTGCTCCCCAGTCAACCCTGCCTGCCTGCACTGCTTGCTGCCCGCTGCTGAGGTTTGTGTTGAGCCGGACTGCTGCCCCGTGAATTCGCACCAGGAGCAATCTCCCCTCTGCCTCTCCCGCTCGCCCGAGCCGCCATTGCCACATGGCAAGGTTGCCGCGCTCACGCCACAGCGCCCCCTGCAGCCGCGGGGGAGTCACCGCAGCCTCTCTTCCTCAACAGAGAATTGCCCAGCGACAGACAGCAGACTGTTACTGGGTTTGTCTGTACTCATTATTACCGTTTATCTGTCTTGTTATATGTATAGATAGATAGATATATAATCCTGGTAAAGAACTGTTACTCTTTTTACCACATCTTTGCCTGAGAGCCCTGTAATTTCAAAGGTATAGTAACTTGGAGGAGGGAGGGGGGTCATCCTCTCTGTCCCAGGAAGGTTTCCTGCCTTCCTTGACAGATTCCTGTCTTTCAAACCAGGACAGGCTCATAGGATTACATCACTCCATTGTGAAACTCTCTGCCCTGAGGGTGGTACCAACTCAACACCACCAGATATAATTTAAGTAGTTTGGGGACTAGAGACACCAGCACCACTGGACGAACCCAGAGAGGACCCGAACTTCTACAGGAGGACCAGACCTTTCCCCAGGACCACAACTTTCAGCAAGACTGCAGCCATCACTCCAACGGGACTGCAACCACTCCCAGGCTGTATCGTGACTTTGTCAGTTTAAGCCAGTGTTTCTGTATCACTGCATTTATTGTGATCTTTCTATTAAATTGTAACTCCGACCTAAGAATCTCCAGGTATTTTTTTTGGGGGCCATTTCTCCTGCTGGTTTACATTCAAACCAGCACGTATTTTGGTACCCAACTTGGGGCCTCCTGAGAAAAGTTGGAATTACAATTTTGCATTACAGAGGCTCTGTATTCATCATGATGCTCGATGTATTTATATGGATGTTGTACCTTACCTTATATATATTTCCACACATGGGGAACTATTTGCCTGTGATGCTCCTTTTGAGACCAGGAAAAGGTTTGAAACTTGCTTTGCTGGTATATTATGCCCATTGCATGATAACATCAGAGGCAATGAACCTTATGCGGAATGTATATTCAGTCCTATTTGCCTGTCCTAGTCTGGGCTGCTTCATCTGGGACCTCATTAATAATTGCACCCAGCCTGTGGGTGGAAGAGGAGAGAATGTTTTCTTCCAGATGTTCAGGCCTGATACAACAGTTTTTAAAAATATTGAGTTGCCTCTAGATGTAAAGGATGGAATAATCTTGTTGTTAGTTCTGCTTTGTTTTCTCTATACGGCCTGCACTATCTATAACATGTTTGCAGTCAGGACTGTGCTTGGTAAGGTACAGCACCCTCAGGAGGAGGAGAAAAGAACCAAGCCAACGGGAACCATGTCGGCACAAACTATGGCTGAGCCAGAGGGAAAAGGGAACAAAGCAACAGGTACTGTGTCCACACAAACCATCACTGAGCCAGAAGGACAGCCTAAGCCGGTAGGAGCCACCCCTGTTCAGAAAAGGAAATCCAAGACCAAATCAGTCCGCATAGTGACTGATAAGGAGGCGACAGGACCTTTGCACTCAGCAGAAGAGACGAAGCCAGAAATCATCACTCAGTCTCTATCCCTGGGTGAGCTGTGTGAACTGCATAGAGAATTCCCCTGCCAGACAAACGAGTCAGTACTGACCTGGCTGCTCTGCATCTGGGATGCCACAGCTAATGACACCATTCTGGATGGGAGTGAAGCCAGGCAACTGGGATCCCTGTCCCGGGATGTGGTCGTTGACCAGGGGATCGGGAAAACACAGACTCTCAGCCTCTGGTGGCAACTGCTGGCAAGTGTGAGGGAAAGATACCTTTGTGAAGAAGACCACCATGTTCAGCAAGGACAATGGAACATGATGGAGCGAGGTATCTGATGCCTAAGGGAATTGGCTGTACTGGAGATCATTTTTTCAGAAGATGAAAGATCCCCTAAGAGCCCAGACAGTGTCCCGTGCACTTTGCAGATGTGGTTGAAGTTTGCACAGCTTGGACCAGAAATATACTCCTAATATTTAGCAACGCTGCAATGCAGGGAGGGAGAGGACATGGTGGGCACATTGGTCAGTAAACTGAGGATTTATGAAGACACTGTCACCGTGTCCTGGTTTAAAAGACAGATGTCTGCCAACGAATGTGGGAACTTTCCTGGAATGGAAAAGATGACTCCCTCCCTCCAAATTACTATAACCTTGAAATTACAGGGCTTTCAGGCAACGATATGGGAAAAGGAATAACAGTTCTTTACTGGGATATATATATAACAAGACACATAAACAGCAACAGCAAAAAGATAAAAAGAACAGAAAACTCAATAACAGCCTTTTCTCGCCTGCTGAGCAATGTCCCTTTTTGGTGTAGTTATGACCACAACTGGCAGGGGGGCTGGCAGGCCCTGGCGAGGTGACAGCTGCAGTAACTCGCTTGCAGCTGGCAGGGGGCACTTGCAGGCCCCAGGGAGGCAGGGCAGGTGCCATGGTTCCCCTGTGGATGCAGGGGGTGCTGTGGCATGAGCTTGGCAACTTCTCACATGCAATGGCAGCTCCGGCATGGGGGAAGGAGAGGAGACAGCTTCTTTTTGTAAACTCACAGACAGCAATTGGTCACAATGTTGGGCTAGCACCCAGAGAGGCGGCCTGTACGGGTACAGTCCCAGTCCCAGCAGCACCCCACACTTTGGCTCTGGACCCCCCAAACAGCCGGGAAGCAGGTAAAGATGAGCAGGCTTGCCATGCAGAAACCGCAGCAGATGGGAGTCTCAGAGCCTAACACACAGGAGTAGCCGCGGCAACAGGCAGCAGGCAGGGGCCCAGTGGGAGGCGGTCCCGGTCCCGGGTTTCAGCACCACACGCGCTGGCTCTGAACTCCGAGTGACAGGGGAGCAGAGAAGTAAGCAGGCATTCTCTGCTTGCAGTGCCAAAAAGAAAAACATCTACAGGGCAATACGATCTCAGGTCAGCTGCACTCACCATGCTAAAACCATGCATCTCCTGCCTCTGTCCCCCACCAGAAAAGGGAAGAGGCAATCCCGGCCCCGCCCCCACCAGGATCCCGGGTTGAGTCCACACACACATTGCAATACCTCTGAACTGGGAAGGGGGGAAGGGGCAGGGAACAGTGACAATTTTCAATACAAATAGTTATGGGATACGAACCATCCCCAAGACACACTGCCCTGCTACAGTCCCATGTCTCATCTGTAGAAACAAAGCTGGCCGAGCATGTCCTGAGCCTGGAAGAGAACATTGAAGAGGGCCACCAGAAACTGAGAAAAGACCTAAAGGAGGGAATTTTCCGCATCTTGCCAGGACAAAAAAGAGTCTCTGCTATTAGGAGCAGGTGTCCTCCAGCCAAGGAAAGAGAATACACTCTGAGAGGTAACCTATGGTTTTTCCTTCAGGAGCATGGAGAAGATGTGAGGAAGTGAAATGGAAAACCCGCCTCTTCCTTAGCAGCCCGGATAAGTGAATTGAAGAGGAACAACTACTGCAAGAAGCCTATCTAGGGTCAACGCTGCTCCGGTCTCTCGCGTACAAGATTCTAGGTGGTATAGGAGGGATAATATGACTGATCCTCTTGAAGGGACCTCAAGATCATATTTACAGGAAGAGAATGTGCACCGTGACCAGAATTAGAGGGGCCCAGTCTATAGCCAGGTAGAGGAAAGGGACAATCAGATCTATCGGACTGTGTGGATCAGATGGCCTAGCATATCAGACCCACAAAGGTATATGGCTTTAGTTGAAACCAGCCCTCAATGTACTCTAATGCCATCGAGATATGTGGGAGTGGAATCCATTCCTATTTCTGGGGTGTAATAGGTTAGCCTGGAGAAGATCCCCAGACCCCCAAATTATAATCTTAAGAGGATATAAGAACAGCAGAAACAGGCTCCAAGCTTGAAATAGTAAAATAGTTTATTCACTAACAGAGCTAAAAATAAAAGAATAATAAACAGATATTAAGGCAATACATAAGATATATTTCCCTTCTCCCAAAAAACCACCAATCTCACCTTCTACCGAATGCACGAAGATAAAAGAAAATACATGGCATTTTTGAGAGTCCTTCAGAAGCAAAGTCTCTCTTCTGCTACAACTCCATCACAAGCAGTAGTCCCCCCCGAGATTTACTACTGCAGTGAGAAAACCAGTTCCTCTCGCAAGAAAACAGTTCATGGGGTATGATTTTAAGGATGAGATGAGTTATTCCAGTCTGGAAAAGGTAAAAAGTCCTTCTCTGTTGCGGATAGGTAAAACCTTGCAAAATGAAGGCCTTGTTACCCTTGTAAAATCATGGTTCACTTCTGTTACTTTGGCTAAGTAAAAAGGCCTCTGGGAACCAGTTCAGCTAACTTAGAAGTAGAGAAAACAAGTTACATAACTTTCGCATGATCACCGTGTGGCTTATGGTGACTGGTTGAATTACTGTTTGTTGTGTCTCTTTGGTATGTATTTTGATAATGGCTAACTGCTTTAAAAGGCTTGGTTTTTGTAATAAACGAGCTCTGTCCTTTGCACCTGCCTAGGAACTCTGTATCACTCTATCAACATATCTGGCACCCGAACAGGGACATTGGAACATCGGATCGCCATGAAGGCTTGGACTGCTTCCAGGGACGAAGCCTCATGAATCCAGAAAAATGGGTCATCGGATTCCAATGAAGAAATGCACTGCGACCCAGCCAAGCGATCCCTATGATCCTGGACTCCTGCACTGCAGGCAGAAAGCAGAGCCCAGGCCAGGCTACAACAGAGGACTTTCATCTGCGAACTCCAATCTGACAGAGAGCAAAATGCCAGCAACAGCCTACAAAGTCAGGTCACCGGTATTCGCTGGACAAAGAACCACAGGACCGTGAGTATGCCAGACCCCAGTGGGTGTCCTGGTAGCATCAGTCCACCTTAAGGATATTGCAAAAACATCCTCCACACTGGAGAGACTTTTGTTACGAGTTAGACAACCCTGTATCTGTCTCCGACATGAGAGACGCATTGATATTAAAAACCCCACACGTAGCTGCTCCAGGAACTGCTGGACAAGCTACCAATAACTAACCCGGGCACAAATCCAAGAACTGGATCCAGGGAAAGGATCGATCCTCAATTTGGACTAACAAACTCACAACATGCGTGACATTACGGGCACTAGCTATGCCCCCCGGCCGCCCACAGCTCCTTTCGGCGGCCCCCAGCACTCTCTGCGCCCCCGGGCCCCCCGCGGCCCACAGCAGTCTCAGCGCCCCCGGGCCCCCAGTGGCCCACAGCAGTCTCAGCGCCCCCGGGCCCCCCGCAGCCCACAGCTCCTTTCGGTGGCCCCCAGCAGTTTTGGCCACCCCCAGTCTCCTTCGGTGCACCCCCCAGGCAATGGCCCCCCTTCAGAGCAAGGCTCCCCCCCTCGGAGCAAGGTGCTCCCCCTCAGAGTAGGCCCCCCCTTCAGAGCACGGCTCTCCCCCTCAGCCCCCCTTGTAGCAGCTGCCCTGTAGTGCGCTTCTCCGGCCGCGGCCTCTCCCCCGCAAATGCTTTCTGCCCTGCCAACTTCCCCGGCAGTGGTTCCTTCGCCAGCTGTGATGCTGGCCCTGCCCAGCCACTGCTTCACTAGCAGCAGTCCCCCCGCCCTCGGCCTCTTTAAGCCCCCCCCACCCGGGCTCGCCCTGCCGGCCCCCATTTGCCCAGATGCAGCTGGCCAGGGATAGTCATCCTGACTCGGGACTCACGAGTGCCTATCAAAAATGCCAAGGGTCAATGTTAAAATACAGAGATATTTCGGTGTACTTTACAACAAATGTAACCTCCTGTGTTTGTCATTCAGCTAACAGGTGATGATGTCTGTACTCAAGACCTAGAATGCACATGGACAGTCTTTCCGATATTTAAGGCATTTTTGACCGGATCCCTGTTTAAACTAACTTTGTATTTTCAGTGAGCTGTGAATTCTTACAGGTTTATTTATTGGAGAGATTTGGAGTTATCTCTGTGAATGTAACGTGTTTCTCCAGGCAAATGACATCATCTGTGATTCTCTGCTTTAGTACTGCTTGGCAAGAGTGAATTTTTCAGTGAACGTGCTGGTGTATTGCATGGTTAGTGAGACTTTTCGTGTGAGATATCTGCTGCCCTTTCAAAGATTCTGAATTGGAGGTCTGATTAGGCTGGCTTAATAGTAATTCTTTGCTGACTTATAATGGTGTCGGCTGTTACCACAGAAATTACCAGCACTGTATGCCTGGAAAGATATTTGAGAACCCTCAGAAACATCATTCCTTGCTAGGTGGATAACATTTTAGTTTGCAGATGGGATGATTCCTATTTGCAAGATATTGTGGTCATTTGGAAAAATGCTGTAGGCCTCTCCTTAGAAATGTATAGCATAGATACTAATGGAACAAATGTGAAACACAGCAATTAACTTTGAAGCCTGGATGTCAAAGCATTGCATGATTGATGACAATAACTTGGCTCACTTAGCCAGGTGAGGCCCGTGGCAGGCTTAGGTGCCCAATTAATTGTGGCATTCCTTTGCTCCTTTCCTCATTACTGTTATCTGCAAAAACTGTTCAAGGTTTATATATAATTAGCTCATGACTTTCCACTGTGGAAAGCAGGCAGGATTGTGCTAGCTTTGCCTATAGTTTGCTGTGATTCTGTCCACAAAGACACGTGACAGCATTTTGAGTAAACACAGCTATTTAGTAAATCAAGTATTCTTCCTTGCTACTTATGAATTGAAATTGAGCTTGATATCAGAACAGTTTAAGTACATTGATAGATCACAGGTGGAACAGACATTGCCACACTTCTTAAAATCATCTGAAACCATCACTTTGTAGCTGTTTTACATATGTGTCAGTCTTACACACCCACTGGCCTAAAAGAGTTACATATGCAAAACTTATGGCAGTATTATATAACTAGGCAATTGATATTTTATCCTTAGATGCTTATATCCCATTCACTTTAATAGTCCAAGGTCAAATCTATTGTACTGAAAATCACGGGAAAGCAGTCTTACCTGATCTAGTTTTAAATGTAATTTGCCAAGGCATGCAATGTTGTCATTTTTGAAGTACAGCTACAATTTGGAAAATCATGTAAAATTGTGCTTGTACTAGAAAAGTCCTGACTGTGAATGGATGTTATTCAATTATGTTTGCAGTTACTATGAGCTATTTTCACAACTAGATTATGTAAAATCACAGCATATTTGCCACACTTTTATAATTTCTCCAACAAATCCATGTTGCTGCTATCTTGTTTACTAATCAGTTGTTTGCCTACATATTGTTCATTGATGTTTGACTGTTGTATGACAAATTTTCAGTAGCTTTCTTGTAACAATGGAACCAAGATGAGTTAAATTCTATTGTATCTGGGACTTTTAAAGGAACACTCTCAATTCTGACCTCAGTTTTGTTAAAAGATGTTAATTCTGGGTTCTGTTAAGTTTAAATTCTGCAAAGTCTAAATGATGTTAATTTTACATTCTGTTCAGTTCAAGTGTTGCTAAATTTAAGTGATGTTTGGTTTAAGTTCTATTACTTTACATTCTGTTCAGTTTAAGTTTTATTAAGATTACTTTTCATTCAGTTTCAGCGAGATTATGCTTAAGCTCTGTTAGGTTGCTTTCTGTTACGTTTAAGTGATGTTAAGTTTGAGTGACGTTAAGTTTAAGTTCTGTTGAAATATGTTCATTTAATTTGAAAGATACAGTTCTTTTGTTATAGAGATGCGATGGAACCGATTGAAGCAGTTATGATGGAGACTTGGTAGGCAATTATTTCAGAATATAAGATGAGTTGTGTGAAAACATGTGAAGATGCAGTTTCTTAGATCCTTAATTTTCGTCAATAATTCTATGGGTGTAAGTGTTCTACATTGGTCACTTGAGATAATTATTTATAACACTCTTTGCTGTTTAATCTTCCACAGGTGACACAGAAAAATGATTAACAATTCCAAGTTATGGATATCAGTAATTGTAAGCTGTTTTGTGCTTTCTCTCTTGCTTTTATTTTGCCTTAATTGTTATATATGCATAGATGTGTGGAAGAATATACTCTCGGTTTTTTAGAAGCAGTTACTATTGCTGTATTAATGATTCTGCTTATGTTATTAATGTTATGACGTGAATTCACTGACCTTTCATAATGGACATTATCCCCACAATGTTATTTAATGTTACACATATGCATCCTTTTGTTTTTTTGCAGTTTGTTCAAGGTACCATTGACTGCTTAGCTAGAGATAAATGACAAAGCCGGTTGCTATACAGACTTTTACACACCATGGTGTAGTTATCTGCAAGGACTATATACTTTCAAGAAACTTTCCCAACTGCCATTGATAGAGGTTTGTCTGTAGGATATGTTAAGGAAGCCCTTCCAGTTAAGGCCTGTCGCTTTCCCCCCCTTGCTCTATCCAGCTGGGGCTGGAGCGACCTGCAGGGTTTTTCTCAGTCCACAGAAGCTGACAGCTTTTCACCGCAGGCAGTTTCACAGAGGCAGCAGTGAAGGCAAAAGGAATGAGAGAGACGGACTCTCTGTAACCATATTCCAAGTTTATTTCTTCTCTGCCCAGGAGGACAGGGTGCATTTCTTGAAGGGAGTTAGCAGAGAGACAATTTCCCACTCTGTCTCTGCTGCTTTAAAGGGTAGGGATAACAGTGTAACCAATCAGAGTATACAGATATGTGAGAGAAAACCAATGATACATCTCAGAGGAGGAACACATTTAAACTGGCTAATCACAATATAGTTAGAGGGAATTTCAAATAAAGCTAACCTGTTACAAAGCTTAAGGTTCTGTGACGGAGGAGAAAGCATAAAGTGACATCTAAGAAATATTGCTCTGTGGCAAACTGCCTTTTTGATAACTAAGGCTGGAGCACCGCAGCAAAGGCCTTGGCTCTGACCAAGCCCTGGCCCTCCCTGGTCGGACTTATGACAGCAGACCCAGGTGTTTCTGCCCTAAAAATATAATCAAGTCACTTTGGCTTGTCGATCTGGCCTTCTAAAAGATGGATCCCCTTTCGAGGCACTCCTGGGAACCTTGCCCAGGAAGGTTCTCCAGGTCCTCACACTGACACAGGGCTCACCAGCTATCGCAGACACTGGGTGATGCTGCAGTATTTAGGCAATTGATGATGTGTTGTTCTAAATCACTATCCTTTCTCTCGTGTGCTAATGATTACATGTATTACCTTGCTTACTTCTGCTCGATGTGAGTTTCTTGCTTTATTACATGTATTGTCTTACTTTTATGGTGCCTTCATGTTCATAGTGAAAGACATGTATGTTATCAAAAACAATAAAGAAGGGGGAATGTGGCTCCTCGGAAACATTTACATAATGCACTATTTACACTAAAGTTTTTGCAGGCATTCCATCAATTTTGATCCCTGGCAGAGCAATACTGCCCTCAAGGTTTGCATGTGCAGAACCAGTTTCTAGAAGTTTTACGTAAGGATCCACAATCAGGTATGCAATGGCAAGGCCCAGCTGGTTTACTAACCTAGGGGAGAAGGTACGCATGTGTTTTATTGCCAACAGGTCTAAAGTGGTCACCCACTTGACTGGACAAACACTGATCGCCTCCGAGAAGACTAGGCCCCGTGAGCGGAAAACTGATCCAATCACCATCCAGCCCTTGTAGCCGAGAAGGACACGCGGGTAACGTAAAGTCAGCATTTCCAGCCAAGGGACTCCTTCCCGCCTAAACAGCATGGCCCCTGAGCTCCAGCCATATGAGCTTTGGAACAGTAGCCAGTAACTTCCAAGTGCAGAAGAAGCAGCTCTCTTTCTGGGGACATTGGACACTATTTCTGTTTTCCCATGATGTGGGTCTCTTTGTCAGTGACACGGTTGTTTTTGATGGGTTTTTATTGATCATGATCTGTATTCTATGTATCTTATCTTGCGTGCAACAAATGATCGATACCAGTCTTCATAAGATAATGGCTTTACAGGTGCAGATTGTTTTAGCACTCGGGTACACAAACTCTTTGCACAAAACACAAAGAAAGGGGGAGATGTTGCGGATAGGTAAAAGCTTGCAAAATGAAGGCCTTGTTACCCTTGTAAAATCATGGTTCACTTCTGTTACTTTGGCTAAGTAAAAAGGCCTCTGGGAACCAGTTCAGCTAACTTAGAAGTAGAGAAAACAAGTTACATAACTTTCGCATGATCACCGCGTGGCTTATGGTGACTGGTTGAATTATTGTTTGTTGTGTTTCAATGGTATGTACTCTGATAACGGCTAACTGCTTAAAAAGGCTTGGTTTTTGTAATAAAGAGCTCTCTCCTTTGCACCTGCCTGGGAACTCTGTATCACTCTACTGACACACTTCTCTTCAATCTCTGCAAATATCTCAGCATCTACGCACTTCTAATGGGCCACTTCTCCCGCGGTGTGGGAAATAGACTGTTCATCCCCCCAAATATGTTCCATTTGCTTATAGGAGAATAGTTAAGTTGCATTTAAAGCTCACCAAGGCTTACAGAAGAAAAAATCCCAGCTGTACATTTGACGTATCTTCTCCCCTCTGACTCTGGTGCCACCATAGTAGGTCCCTGGCCATGTGGCCATGTTGTCTTCTCTCCGTGCCAAGGCTTCTTTATCTCTCTCTAGCTTGGAAGAAAGGCTAGCATCTTATCGTATATACCTGAAGGATCTTGATCTTAGAAAGTCCTCATTATATCTCTCTCTCGGCGTGTGGTCTCCAATGCAGTGCTTACCGCGACATAGTAGGTCTTAGTTTGAAATGAATCCACGCCTCCAGAAGCAGCAAAGGTCCCGCCACGGTCTCAGGGCCACCGGCAAGGTGCTGCCGCCTCCCAGTGTGTATACCTGCTCCTGCCACCCCTCAGAGAGGTGGCAGAGCCAGGCAGCTCAGCCCCAGAGGGGCCGGAGCCCCCTGGGAGCTGCAGCCCCTCTCTCTCAAGTTCAGAGCGGAGAACTAAGATGGATGAACTTCCGGTGTCTCTTCTGCCTTCTCCCTTCTCAATACGCAAATTTTCGCTAGGCGAAAACAACTGTTCATTGGTCCAAAACTTCAGTCAACTACAACCTGTAACATGGGGTAACAGGAGGATCCCAACAGCTGACTGTGCTGGAAGCTGAAGTGACCTTAACTGGGAAGGACTGGTAGAAACACCCAATCATTACTGGTCCAAAAGCCCCATGCATCCTCAGCACAGACTATCTCAGGAGTGAGTATTTCAAAGACCCAAAAGGACATCGCTGGGCTTTTGGGATAGCTGCTCTGAAAACATAAGAAATTAGACAACTGAATACCTTGCCTAGTCTCTCAGAGGACCCTTCTGCTGTGGGACTGCTGAAGGTTGAAGAACAATGAGTACTAATCACCAAAGCAACAATGCACCATTGGCAACACCGCACTGACCCAGACTGTGATTCCCATTCATAAGATGATTCGTGAATTGGAAAGCCAAGGGGTGGTGAGCAAGACCCATTCACCCTTTAACAGCCCAATATGGCCAGTGCGTAAGTCCAGTGGAGAATGGAGACTGACGGTGGATTACTGTGCCCTGAATGAAGTCACGCCACCACTGAGTGCTGCCATGCCAGATGTGCTGGAGCTTCAGTACAAGCTGGAGTCCAAGGCAGCAAAGTGGCATGCGACCGCTGACATTGCCAACGCATTTTTCTCTGTTCCTTTGTGTCCTGGTTTGAGAAAAAATCAGGAGTCCCTTCCTCCCGCCTCAGGAATTTCTTGGAGGAAAGTGAAAAAAACCTGTTTATTTAACAAGCAGAGTGCTGGGGGGTGAACACAGGCACCAGGAGAAGGCAAGAAAAAAAAAATGAATAATGTTAGATAATAAACCTCTCATGGTTGAGAAAACCTGGATGAATTCAGAGTCCTTTTCTGGGTGTGGCTCTGCTCTCTCTCTGGAGCTAGGGTACCATGTAGGCCCCCCTCCGGGTCCCGATGTGAGGCCTCCAGAAGATGGTATTCCAGAACGAAGTTCGGTTGTACAGTTCCAGAGGAAGAGGGAAAAAAACCCCACAGTCCCAGGGAAAAATCCTCTTGCCTCAGCCAGCAGGCCAGCCAAAAGGCAAAAAAAGTTTTAACTCTGTCTCTCTCCTGAGAAACACAGAGCCAAGAGCAGGCTAAGAGAGAGAAACAAAAAAAAGTAAGGTGCTCCCTTTGCCTGCAGCTGCAGTCCGAGCACGGAGGTGTGAGTGTCCTTGAAAAAGCTGTGCTGAAAAATTCGCCTGGTAGCTTTAAAGGCACAGAGTTCATGTCTGGCATAGAGCAGGCGATAGGGGATACAGCATCATAAAGTCACCCCAAGACATTCAACCCTTTATCCCATATCATCGGCTTAATGCCCAAACTAATATATATTCTAACTCTACACACACATTTATACATAGATATATATATCTACACATATATACAGCTATATACAGATACTGGCAGCGACATTCACAAACAGTGGTATTTACACGTGGTTCTCACCCAACATCAGATCTCCCTGCAGCACACATGTCGTTCCATCTCTCTGCATTACCCACCATGTATAACCTGGTCCTTGAGCAAAGACAACCCCACAGATGGGTTTGTCTGTACTTGAGGCAGAAGTAATCCAAACAGTCTTTCCTAACAGTCCTCTAACATGTACTACTGGGACCTTGTCTCCATCTATTGTATGCAGGGGCTCAGATTGGGCAAGGCCTGCTCGGTTAATAGAGCCTTGGGTGTTAAATAACCAGGTGGCCTTTGCTAAATGCTGCTCCCAATTTTTGAAAGATGCCCCACCCAGTACCTTCAAGGTGGTTTTTAGCAATCCACTGCACCGCTCCACTTTGTCTGCTGCTGGTGCACGGTAAGGAATATGGTACACCCACTCAATGCCATGTTTCCTAGCCCAGGTGTTTATGAGGCTGTTCTTGAAATGAGTCCCGTTGTTGGACTCAGTTCTCTCGGGGGTACCATGCCTCCAAAGGACTTGCTTTTCCAGGCCCAGGATGGTGTTCTGGGCGGTAGTGTTAGGCACAGGGTAGGTCTCCAACCATCCAGTGGTAGCTTCTACCATAGTGAGCACATAGCGCTTACCTTGGCGTATTTGAGGCAATGTGATGTA
Source organism: Amblyornis subalaris (assembly GCA_018881555.1). NCBI lineage: Eukaryota > Metazoa > Chordata > Aves > Passeriformes > Ptilonorhynchidae > Amblyornis > Amblyornis subalaris. The sequence continues at coordinate 101,014 of JACAXG010000367.1, forward strand.
ATCTATCTGCCAGGCTTCCCCATACTTGTATTTGGACCACCGCCCACCATACCACAGGGATTTTACCTGCTTGGCCTGCTTGATCGCAGTGCACGTCTCACAATCGTGGATGACCTGGGAGATACTATCCATGCTTAGATCCACCCCTCGGTCTTGTGCCCACTTATCGATAGCATCTCTGCCTTCATGGCCTGAGGCATCGTGGGCCCATCGAGCTAGGAACAAATCACCCTTATGTTGCAAATCTAAATCTATTTGTGACACCTCAGTTTTTGCAGCCTGATCTACCTGCTCATTGTTTTTGTGCTCCTCATTAGCCCAACTCTTGGGGACATAGGCATCTACATGGTGGATCTTCACAGGTAGCTTTTCTACCGGGGCAGCGATGTCTTTCCACTCTTCAGCAGCCCAGATTGGTTTTCCCCTACGCTGCCAATTAGCCTTTTTCCACTTTTCCAGCCAACCCCACAGAGCATTGGCTACCATCCATGAATCAGTGTAGAGGTAGAGCTTTGGCCACTTCTCTCTTTCAGCAATGTCCACGGCAAGTTGGCTCAATCCACCTTCTCCCTCCTTAGCTTCTGCAACCTGTCGTGTGGGGCTCCATAGGGCTGCTTTCCACTTTCGTTTCATCCCCAAGATGTGATTGGAACCGTCAGTGAAAAGAGCGTATCAGGTTTCTTCTGCTGGCAGTTGGTTGTATGGTGGAGCTTCCTCAGCACGTCACTTGTTCTTGCTCCTCTTCATCAGTGAGACCAAAGTGTTCACCTTCGGGCCAATTTGTGATTATTTCCAAGATCCCAGGGTGATTCAATTTTCGAATGCTGTGTGATGAGAGCAATCTACTTGCTCCATGTGACATTGGTGGCGTGACGGGTAGATGGAACCTTTGCTTTGAACATCCACGCCAGCACTGGTAGTCGGGGTCTCAGGAGTTGTGCTTCAGTGCCTATTACCTCTGAGGCGGTTTGGACTCCTTCATAGGCTGCCAAGATTTCCTTCTCTGTTGGAGTGTAGTCGGCCTCAGACCCTCTATAGCTTTGGCTCCAGAATCCCAGTGGTCGGCCTCGAGTAGACCAGGTAGAGAGGGCGTACAATCTGGCTGTACTCAGGAATATGCATTCTCCAAAAGCCTATGGCACCTAGGAAAGCTTGCGTTTCCTTTTTGTTTGTTGGCGGAGACATTGCTGTGATCTTATTGATTACCTCGATGGGAATCTGACGTCGTCCGTCTTGTCACTTCACTCCCAGGAACTGGATCTCTCCAGCAGTTCCCTTAACTTTTCTTGATGGTGAAACCAGCTTCCAGGAGAATCTGGATGATTTTCTCTCCTTTCTCAAACACTTCTGCTGCCGTGTTCCCCTGCACAATGTTGTTGTCGATGTACTGCAGCTGTTCTGCAGCCTCACCCTTTTCCAGTGCAGTCTGGATGAACCCATGGCAGATGGTGGGACTGTGCTTCCACCCCTGGGGCAGTCGGTTCCAGGTGTATTGCACACCCCTCCAGGTGAAGGCAAACTGAGACCTGCACTTTGCTGCCAGGGGAATGGAGAAAAAAGCATTGGCGATGTCAGTAGTGGTGTACCACTTCGCTGCCTTGGACTCCAGCTCGTACTGGAGCTCCAACATGTCCAGCACAGCAGCGCTCAACAGTGGAGTCACTTCATTCCACACATGATAGTCCACAGTCAATCTCCATTCTCCTTCAGATTTGCGCACAGGCCAAATGGGACTGTTGAACGGTGAGTGGGTTTTGCTGACCACCCCTTGGCTCTCCAGCTCACGGATCATCTTGTGGATGGGATTCACGGCACCTAGATTTGTCCGGTACTGCCGGTGATGCACTGTTGAAGTGGCAATTGGGACTCGTTGTTCTTCCCCCTTTAGAAGGCCTACTGCAGATCGGTGTCCTGGTTTGAAAGACAGGTGTCTGTCAAGGAAGGTGGGAAACCTTCCTTGGATGAGGATGACCCCCCTCCCTCCTCCAAATTACTATACCTTTAAAATTATGGGTCTCTCAGGCAAAGATGTGGTAAAAAGAATAATAGTTTTTTTACTTGGATTCTATATCTATCTATATAGATAACAAGACAGATAAATGGTAACAATAAGAGAACAGACAAACCCAATAACATTCCTTTGTCTGTCTGGGCGATTCTCTGTTGGGGCAGAAAGGCTGTGGCAACTCCCCTGAGGCAGCAGGGGGGGGCTGTGGCGCAAGCACGGTGACCTCTCATGTGGCAATGGCGGCTCTGGCGAGAGGGAGAGGGAGAGGGGAGATCTCTCCCAGTGTGAATTAATGGGGCAGCAGTCCGGCTGAGCACAAATTTCGGCAGCAGGCAGCAAGCAGTGCAGGCAGGCAGAGTTGACTGGGGAGCAATGGACACCGGTATCACCCACCGAGAGGCCAGCGGAAGGCAGGAACAGCAGAGATGAGTAGACCCCGGTGCCGACCAACGTGGAACAGAAAACCTAGGCTGGTGGCAGAGAGGGCAGAGGCGAGCAGCTTCAGGCAGCGACCAGTTACAGCGTAATGCTGCACCCTGTGCCGTGGCGGGACCCCTGCGGAGACGTCACAATGTATCCGTGCTCTGGAGCGAGCGGGCAGAGACGTTGCTGTGTAGCGGTGTTCCGGAAGCAAAACCAGCACTCTGCTGCAGACACAACCGTTCTATCTGAACGCCGAGCCCAGAAGAGAGCAGTGAGCCCAGTCTCCACCCTCTCCCACCAAAGTCTCGAAAAGTCCCTCTTCACGTCTTGCCTCTGGGGAAACAATCCCCTTGCCAACATTTCCAGCTCTTTGTTTCTTTAATTGGGGAAATTGTCCTGGCCTCTGGGTTGGGTAAGCGATCCCTTTTGTCCTTAAGTATCATCCATTCTGGGTGATCAGTGTGGAATGCGGTTGGACAGATAACTTTCTTTGTTCTTAAGTATCGCTCATTAGTTCACGGCCAGCCCCTCCTCACCTACACAGCCTCCCTGCTACATGGGGGAAAGAAAAGAAATTTTCATTTATCGAACCCATAACATTATCCACCCCAAAATTTTTTTCTTTTTTCCCGCACTAACATCTTACATCAAACTTAAACTTTTAAACTATATACATACATGCATTATCCTAACTATATACACATATCCATACAGATATGGGTGGAGGTACAGCATTGTGGACGGTTCAACCTAAAGTAAGGTCCCCTTGAGGTATAAATCTGGTTTCTCCATCCTTCTGCATCAACCACCAGGTGCAACCAGGTCCATGAGCAAAAACAACTCCATGGATGGGTTTGTCTTTGGTCGAGGCAGAATTGATCCAAACAGTCTTTCCCAACATACTCCTCATATGCACCACCGGAACCTTACCTCCATCTACTGTATAGAGGTGTTCGGATTGGGCAGGGCCAGCTCGGTTAGTGGACCCTCGGGTGTTGACCAACCACGTAGCCTTCACTAAATGCAGCTCCAAATTTCTAAAGGTCCCCCCACCCAGTGCGTTTAAGGTGATTTTTAGCAGTCCGTTGTGGAGGTGGCTGAGCCTTCAGCAGAGAATGCTGCGGTGTTTGGGCCAGCTGCAGGAGTGACCGAGGAGCCTTGTTCCCTTATAAGTCTCAGTTCTAGATTGTTCTCCCTTACTCAGCACTTGATTTATCCCTGTCCCTTGCTCCTCCCCTCGTTTGCCCCTATTGGTTGAAGTTGTATTACCCTGCCTTCTGTCTGCCCCGACCCTCAACCCACTGGTCCCTGTTGTCTCTCTGCCCCCCCTGCCCCTGGGATAAAACCCTGAACCCTCCATTGTTCTGAGGTCTCCTTCCCTGACGATTCATGGCATAAACCTATTTTGTGGAACACATAAAGAGAACCCCTCCGACTCTTTGCCTCTGACTAAGTATGCCTTTGTGTGTGTGCATCGCCGAACGTGTCAGGCACCGCCGGACACGCGACATGCTTTCGGGAAGACTGCAGGACCCTAACATCCATCCCATTTATTACAACAGTCCATTGCACTGCTCAACTTTCCCGGCAGCTGGTGCATGATAAGGAATATGGAACATCCACTCAATGCCATGTTCTCTAGCCCAGGTGTTAATAAGGCTGTTCTTGAAATGAGTCCCGTTGTTGGACTCAGTCCTCTCAGGGGGACCATGCCTCCACGGGACTTGCTTTTCAAGGCCCAGGATGGTGTTCCAGGCAGTAGCATAAGGCACAGGGTAGGTCTCCAACCATCCAGTGGTTGCTTCTACAATTGTGAGCACATTGCACTTGCCTTGGGGGGTTTGTGGCAGTGTGATATAATCAATTTGCCAGGCCTCCCCATACTTATATTTGGACCACCTTCCCCCCTACCACAGGGGTTTCACCCGCTTGGCCTGTTTGATGCCAGCGCACGTCTCACAATTGTGGATGACCTGGGAGATACTGTCTATGGTCAAATCCACCCCTCGGTCTCGTGCCCACTTATAGGTGGAATCTCTGCCTTGATGACCTGAGGCATCATGGGCCCATCGAGCTAGGAATAACTCCCCTTTATGTTGCCAATCCAAGTCAATCTGACACCTCAGTTTTTGCAGCCTGATCTACCTGTTCATTGTTGCAGTTTTCCTCATTAGCCCAACTCTTGGGCACATGGGCATCCACATGGCGGGCTTTGACAGTCAGTTTCTCTGCCCGAGTGGCAATGTCTTGCCATTCCACAGCAGCCCAGATTGGTTTTCCTATGCGCAGCCAATCGGCCTTTTTCCACCTTTCCAGCCACCCCCAGAGAGTATTGGCTACCATCTACAAGTCAGTGTAGAGGTAGAGCTTTGGCCATTTCTCACTTTCAGCAATGTCCAAGGCCAGCTGGATGGCTTTGAGCTCTGCAAACTTACTCGATCCACCTTCCCCTTTGGTAGCTTCTGCAACCTGTCGTGTGGGACTCCATACAGCTGCTTTCCATTTGCGGTTCGCCCCCACAATGCAACAGGAACCGTCTGTGAAAAGAGCATATCGGGTTTCTTCTGGCGGCAGCTGGTTTTATGGTGGGGCTTCTTCAGCACGTGTCACTTGTTCTTGTTCCTCTTTGTCTGCCAGACCAAAGTTCTCTCCTTCAGGCCAATTTGTAATTATTTCCAAGATCCCAGGGCAATTTGGATTTCCAATACAGGCGCGCTGTGTGATCAGGGCAATCCACTTACTCCATGTGGCATCGGTAGCATGACGGGTAGACGGAACCTTTCCCTTGAACATCCACCCCAGCACTTGTAGTCGGGGTGCCAGAAGTTGTGCCTCTGTGCCAATTACCTCTGAGGCGGCCTGAACTCCCTCATAGGCAGCCAGGATTTCTTTCTCTGTCGGAGTGTAGTTCGCTTCGGACCCTCTATAACTTCGACTCCAGAATCCCAGCGGTCTGCCTCGAGTCTCGCCAGGCACCTTCTGCCAAAGGCTCCAGGAGAGACCATTGTTCCCGGCTGCAGAGCACAGCACATTCTTTACCTCTGGTCCTGTCCTGACCGGACCAAGGGCTACTGCATGAGCAATCTCATTTGATCTGGACGAAGGCCTGTTGCTATCGATACTCCTATTGTTGGAACAGATGAACAAGACACACCGAGTGCTTTGCAAAAAGGGCTTCTCTTTATTCTAACAAGCTTTTTTTTATACCTTGCTTAAAGCAGTGCTGTTGCAACAGCGTCTGGTTAGTACAAAATTTTGCTGAAAGATAGGATAAAAATACTTTTTTAACAATGTTCCCGCCAAACATCTGTTGTGGTTTTCCTGGAGCTGCATTCGTTCGTCTGGCTTGTAGTTCCTCAATCTACAAAAAGCTAAAAAGCCTTGCGTTTGCATTATTCTCACATTATTATCACATCTTTAAGGATACACTTTAATTGTTTCATCTGCTGGTTCTAGTTCCATAAAGGTGATGGGCCAGCCATCCCCAGGTATAAATTCTCCCATATCTCCTCCTTTTTTATTTAAAATTGGAAAGGTTGTGTGTGTCATCTGCTGTAGGGTCCTCCGCCGCAAGTGCAACAGACATGGCAAAAATAACAAGATGAGAATAACTACTAACACAATTAAGAATCCTGTCTTTATCAGTTCCTTGAGCCACCCTGAGACTTTCCACACCCCCAATAGGGAGTCAAACCACCCACGTTCTTGTTGTAGTTTTGCAACTCCTGCCTGCAGCTCTTTGRTGTTGGCAGAGATGGATTTTGAATGATCAGAAAGATTCATACAACACATTCCTTCAAAATCTTCACACCCACGTCCATGAGCTAAAACCAGAAAATCGATAGCAGCACGATTCTGCAGCGAAGCATGGCGTACTGATTGAACATCGGCCAAAAGATCGGTCAGCGCTGCAGATGTGGTGTTTGTTCACTTTGTCAACCAGCAGCCTAGTTCATTAAGGGTTGCTAAAGCCTTTGCTGCAGCCATGCCAGGGGTAAAATAGAAGCAAGCACGCGTTTTTCTACCCCCAAAAAATTAGCATCATCCCTGCATTCAGGCATAAGCCCTGACAATTCCCATCTGCGACGGTGTGATGGGGAGGAAAAATGTTTCATTATGGTCATGTTTGGTAAAAACATAGTGAGGTGGCCAAATGTGCAGGGACCCCCATCTATTCGGGACGGGATACCTGCCCATGCTCAATTGCCACAGATGAGAAACATTCCATGTGGTAACTGACGAGGGATGTGTAGGTTCTTCCCACCTATACCTATTGTTTGATTACACCATGCCGAGGAATTGCGATACCACGCTTTGGATGGAGTAACAGACCAGGAGCCTTTTTGGGGCTAACTGTATGTCACGTTTTGACTGAAGGTGAAACACGCCGCCACCCTCAGGGACCCCAAAATATCAAGCTCCTGCGGCTCCGCCAAATTTAGCATCGGTGGAAGCCTGTCAGGGATGGATTCCCCCCCCCTTAGACCCATTGGCCCACCACTTCACAAGCGTTTGATTAGCAATTGGCACAGCCACCAAGCATGTTTGAAAAGGCGATTGCGGGGTAGCAAGCGACAGACCTGTAGATGACTGATTCAGAGCCTGGGCTAAGGTTATCCACACATTCTCTTTTGGGAGCGGAGGCACTATTGACGCTCCCGGTCCTGCACCGCAACACAGCATCATGAGCATGATTCTAAGTGTGGGATCCATCCTTGTCATCCAGGGGACCGCCACGCCGTTGCAGATCAGGTCTCACACACCGTGCCGGTATCCAACGAGGACCAGTATCTGTGGAGATACAAGCATATCCACGTCCCCATGTAATAAGGTCCCAAGGGCCCTCTCACTTACCAGTGATGAGGTCCCTTACCCACACCTTTCCACGGGGAAAAGCCAGTGCCCCATCAGATCGCAGTGACAGAAAACGGTTTAAAATAACAGGAACATCAGAATCAGAAGGTATCGTGAGATGGTTGAGCGTGTATACCGCTTTCTGGACACAACTCTGGGGAGGCTCCCACAGCATTCCCCCTTTTTGTTTTTGCAACATTCATTTCAAGGAGCCATGTGCTCGTTCAACAACAGCTTGACCAGTGGGTGAATGGAGAATGCTGAACTTTTGTTCCACGCCCCACAGGTGAAAAAATTGTTTCACCTGGGCAGAGGCATAGGCAGGGCCATGATCAGTTTCGACAACTGCTGGTACTCCCAGCGCAGCAAAAGCCAATTGCCAGCTTGCGATGGCATCACAGCTCTTTTCACCTGCATGAACAGATGCCCATATGACAGAAGAAAAGGTATCAATTGAAACGTGTACGTACTTGAGACAGCCGAATTGTGATACATGTATGACATCTGTCTGCCAGAGTTGCAGCGCCCGCAAACTCCTGGGATTAACACCCATGGGCAAAGGCACGGCAAAGCCCTGGCAGTCAGGACAGGCACTGACAATGTTGCGGGCCTGAGTTGATGTGAGTGAAAATTGTTTTTGCAAAGCGCGTGCACTCTGGTGGTAGAAATCATGTGATGCCTTGGCTTGTGCCATCCGGTCAGGCCGAGGTCCAACCCATGCAGGGTTGGCAAGCTGGTCGGCGCGGGAGTTCCCTTCGGCCACAAAACCTGGAAGTGAGGTGTGACTGCGAATGTGCAAAACATAATAAAAGTGTTTCCGCTTCTGAAGCACATCCCATAAGGATTTTAATAACAAAAACAACTTAGCATTGTCCACCTCCTTAACAAGCGAACAGTCCAAATGCTGTGCAAGATCTGTGACATAAGAAGAATTAGAAACAAAGTTCAGTGGTACATGAGAAAAATGCTGAAATGCCATAATTACAGCTCGTAACTTGAYGAGTTGAGCAGACCCAGGCTCATCCCCTTCCAACACCTGCCAACCAGATTCATCCTTCCACATGACAATGGCTTTCCCAGTCCTTCCCAACCCATCTGTGAAAACAGTTGGCCCCAATATGGGCACACAACTGTTCCGTGGCCATAGTGATAGAGGGGTTGATTTTGCCAGTTGCAACAACTTATGTCTGGGTAAATGATAAACAATTTGGCCTGTAAAACCCTGCAGCGCTGCCTGTAAAGGGGCGCTGTTAGCAAAACTCCACTCAAAATAGTGTTGTATTGGTAATGCAATCTTTATGGGATCTCTGGCCATAAGCTGTAAGCAACGCTGGCGGCATTTTATTGTTAGCTGAGCAATCAATTCAAATAATGTAAAGTGCTGTCATCCTCAATTGATGAGGAAGAAAAATCCATTCCAAAACATGCAGTGGGTCGGGCCAGCAGTCATTCCATTGTCCGAGGATGCCTGTGGGATGCAAATCTGGTATGGTGACAAAGACAGTGGTATCAGTCAAGGGATCTATTCTATAAACTTGTCGTGTGGAAATAGCTTGCTGGACTTCCTCCAGCGCTTGCTGGGACTCGGGAGTCAGGGTTCGAGGGGAATTTAAGTCTGGGTCTCCTTTTAATGTATCAAAGGAGACAGCTGTGCAGTGGTCAGTCCTATGTAAGGACACAGCCAATTGATGATACCTAGCAATTTCTGAGCATCATTTAAGGTTCTAATAGAAGTTTGAAATTGTATGTTCTGATGCTGTATCATTTGTTCCAGAATTTTGACTCCCAAATATTTCCAAGAGGGGAACTTTTGGACTTTTTCTGGAGCCACCTGCAATCCATAAGAATGCAAGGCAGCAAACAATTGAGGTTTTATCCTCTGTAATTCTTCCTGGGTCAGTGTTGCTACCAATATATCATCCGTATAATGATAGCAATAAGAGCCAGGAAATTGTTCACGAATTCCAGATAGAGCTTGTGCAACATACCACTGACAGATACTGGGACTATTTTTCTTACCTTGAGGTAAGACCTTCCACTGATACCGCTTTACAGGTTCAGCATTGTTAATCGAGGGTACAGTGAAAGCAAACTTCGGTACGTCCTGAAGATGCAAAGGAATTGTGAAAAAACAATCTTTTAAATCAATGATTAAAATGTTCCACCCCACAGGTAACATCGTAGGTGATGGCATCCCAGCCTGAAATGTCCCCATGCTTTCTATCACCGCGTTGACCCTCCTGAGGTTGTGCACCAGCCTCCATTTCCCTTATTTTTTCTTTATGATGAAGACAGGTGTGTTCCAGGGACTGGTGGAGGTTTCGATATGTCCTTGCTTTAATTGTTCTGCCACCAAGTCCTGCAGGGCAGCTAGTTTTTCTTTATTCAGGGGCCACTGGTCAACCCACACCCGTCGCTCTGTGAGCCATCGTAGTGGCAATGTTGCAGTGCTGCCCATCTGCGCAGTGGCCCTTATTAAAGGTCCGTGCCAATCCTGACACCCCAAGATGCAAGTACATCCCACCCCCATAGGTTTAGTGGTGCCATTGCAACATACGGCCGAATGGTGGCTGTCTGACCCTCCTCGTTTTTCACCAACACAGGGTATGTGCTGAGGTGGCTCTGTGTTGTGCCTCCTAGGCCCGCGATGGTTGATTCCACTGCGGTCAAAGGCCATGAAGGAGGCCTTGCAGAKGAAGAAACAATAGAAATGTCAGCATCTGTGTTAATCAAACTTTCAAGTCATATCTGTGATGGGTTGGCACCGGGTAGGACGAGAGTACATGTCGTGTGGTCGCTGATCAGAGACATTCCTGGCCCAAAAAACTTGAGGGGCCCCAGTAGATCCGAAGTCTCCAATTCCTCGAGACCATTGTTGCATCCTAAGGACACAGGACTTAAAAGGCACAAGTTGAGCGATGCGGGTTTTTTCAGGGATGGTGACTGGGGGTGTAGGAGTAGAAACCATGGCATAAATTTGTCCCATAAAATCTGCATCAATAAGTCCGGGATGCACAGAGATACCCCTGTAATGTAGCACTTGATCTTCCCACTAACAATGCACTTAAGCCATGACCTAAGGGTCTATGTGCATTCAAGGGAACTTTATGCACCCCGTTAGAATTTAACGTTACTGAAGCTGAGGTGCACACATCCAGGCCGGCAGACCCCTTTGTGCTTCCACTGAGCTGGTTGAGCAAGCCTGTGTTTGTGGTATATTCTGGGGAGGTACTTGTGTCTGAGCGCTGTTCCCCGTCGCGCTCCTCTGCCCATTTCCCGAGTTTCCCAAAGGCTGGCCATTTGCGTGAAATTTGGACTTACATTGTTTCGCATAATGGCCTGGCTTACCACAGCTATTGCATGAGAAACTATTAGAATTGCCATTCCCCCTTTGCTTTTGTCCTGACTGTCGCTGTTTGCAGTCTGCCTTTAGGTGTCCCTGCTGCCCACATGCAAAGCATTTTTGCCATGGCCGCAGGACAGCTACTAAAGCTGACATCTCATTTTCTACTGACCCAATTTTTGAAAAGGCAGTGACCATATCATTTAGGAAGGGGTCTCCTGATAAGTTCTCAACTACCTTGCGACAGTCTTCATTAGCATTATCTCGAGCTAACTGTTTACACAACAACTGTCTCAAATTATCATCATCAGCTTGTTTTTCCAAAGCAGCAGCAACCTTTTCAACAAACTGGAGGAACGGCTCTTTCACTTCCTGTACGATTTTTACATATCGAGGYTTGGGAGAAGCCATTTCTATGGTTTTTATCAAAGCCCCTATTCCTAGTTTTTGACACATCTCAAAACCAGGGGATCCCATCGCGCCTGCAGGTCTGGGTTTGCAAACATGCCAGTTCCCATCAGAGCTTCAACCCCAGTCCCCAGGCATGGGTCTCCTTGGGCTCGTCTCATATTTTCCATAGCTGCCTTTTCAGCCATTTGTCTCCAATTGCTTTCAAAAACTCCAAACTGCACTGGCAGGAATAAAATCTGTGCTAGGTGTTTAATATCAAAAGGAGCCAGCAAATCTGTGTTAATAACACAAATGATTTGCATAACCTCTGAGGATCCCAGACCATATTGCGCAACCCACATTTGCAAATCTTGAACTACTCGCCACGCTATTACACTGTGGCTATCTGCCTGATTCGTGCCGGGGCCGCTTTGAAAACCAGAAAATCCTAACAGCTGGGGATGTTCATACCCGTGCCCCCTCCCCCAGTGTCCCCAGTGCTATTCATTGTTCCCTCAGGTATACCCAAACGCTCCAACAATTCCCATTCCCCACATTCCAATGCTT
>JACAXG010000367.1:140029-161771 GCA_018881555.1 Amblyornis subalaris
AAATTCACTATGAGCCTCACTGAGTCAATTGTTTCAGCAACTCCTGTAAATCATTAGGCTTTAAAGTTAATTACTGCTGGTTCACATTTTGTTCCATTAACATTCACCTGAAACATTTCTAAGGAGAAATGACGTTCTGAGGGTATTGAGTTTGCAAATATTCTGCAGGTAGACAGCAAAGAATCAGTATCAATTCAGTCCAATTAAACTTTCAGATAAAAATCTTTAGAAGGGCAGTATACACCCTACATGACAAGTTGTACCAATCATGCAATATATAAGCATTTCATTGAAGAATTTTGAACCTTGCAAAGCAGCCTTAAAGCAAGGAATTATGTAATTCCATTGGTATGCAGAGATAATCTCTCCAATAAACAATCCTGCTAGAAACTACTGCTTACAAAAAATACAGTTACTTTTAACAAAAGCCAAAAATGTTCCTGAGATGCAGTAGAACACATTTTAAAACAAATTAAGTGTTTCCAGAATCTCAAAATGAGACAGCAGTTCTCCTAACTGTGAAATGTAAACATAAGGTCCTCTTGCAGGCTACTTCAGCTCTTCACTTCAAAGATGACACATGCAGAAAGGTTTCTCAGCTGTCTCTGACACAAGTGATGTCTGTACTGTGAATGTGTTTAAATTGTTAACAAGCCGTGAGTCAGAAAGGCACTTTTGAAAAAATATGCACGGATGGAGCTGCATAGCCCTGAACGGGCCCCCCGGCCCCCCCCACACGGTGCAGGTGTCCGAGTCTTCCAAGCGGAGCGCGGGACGGGTGCCAGGGCTCGCCTTCCCCCGCCGCTCTCTTCGACTTGGTGATACACAGTGAGAACGCAGCAGCGGGGGGAGAAAGGGGGGGAAAGAAGCTGCTGCCGTTCCTGGGCGCTCTGCCAGGGCCCCAGACGGAGCTGCTGCAGCCGCTGGAGGGTTTTTCGGTTTCAATTTGCCTTAGCACCATTATTATTAACTTCCATACCATGCTAATTCCCTTAGTTTCTTTTCCTCTCTCCTGACCCCATCTTAACAGTCTTTTCAAGRCCTCCGGGTCATACTTAATTTCTCTCTCAGAGAAAATACGCTGGAGGACCCTGAAGCTGTCCTGTTCATCTTTTGACAGTCCCTTTCCCATCCTCCAGTCCCCCGGTTGCTCACCTCTTTGGGTGTACCCACTGCAGCGTACGCTTTCCGGAGCTCTTTTCCCAGGAGCTTTCTTCTGCTCCCGGACTCCAATGGAGCCGTCCTCCGACTCCCCCCGCCGCGGTCCTGCCGCGGCAGGCTTCAACCAGGGCCTCCCGCCTTTTGACTCTGCAGAACCCCCTTCAGAATCCAAAGGGCCCGGTCTGCTTCATTATCACAGCGTGGATCACCTCGCGGGGTCACCAGCATGCGAGAGCTCAGGACTTCTGAACAACGAATCAATATGATTACGCAGAAGACGCTTTATTGTTTACACAACACTCTACTTATACATTTTACAACTGCTGTACACGCGATCACACATCACTTGATTGGTCCCTCTATCTTGTCCATGCGCTCTGCGCGCACCTTCCAGAAAATATGATTGGTTCTAGTCCAGTGCGGCACAGTCTTTCTTTGTCTATTTCTTGCTGTCTTGGTATTCTGTTCTTTAGCTTTTTCTTTCCCAATTTAGCGCAGTTTACATTTCAGTAACCTTGATGAAGTCCTGAGGGCTCTGATAAGAATAACTGAAGATGGTTTGGCTGGGGCACACTTCAGGGCTCAAATACCTTACAACAGCCCAGGGTGGGCCAAGGCTTTAAGAAGCCTTACCATGAGGCTAGCACCCTTTCTCTAACCCTACCTTCACCTTAGAACTTCACATTGCTGAAACCCAGGAGTTGGTAGCTATGTCTGTTTTTCTATATCTTGCCTGTCTTTCTGTTTTCCTCCCTTTCTTCTTTTTTAACTCTCTTCTCATGGAACATAACATCGAGTGGGTTATAAGGTTTTCTATGTTTAATGGGCTAAGTCTATGCTCGGATAAGTGATGTTGTGTACCATTTACTCTTTTGCCAATGTTCCTTAATTTTCTATAGTCTGCCAGTAAACTTTTGTGGTTTTTTTACCTCTTGAGAATATTTGGTTGAATTTTCTCCCTTGCGCCTAACCAGAGCAAAAAAATCTTGGTTTAGCCCTAGATTTAAGTGACCGGGGTGTAACACAGGTGGATCGCTCTGATCACACAGCGAGCCCACATAGGAAATCCTAATCGCCTTGGGATTTTGGAAATCATAAGAAACTGGCCTGAAGGTGAGAGTTTTGGACTATTGTCCGAAGAAGAGGAGGAGCAGATGACACATGCTGAGGAGGCCCTGCCATAAAACCAACTACCAGAGAACAAAAAGCAATACACCCTCTTTACTGATGGTTCCTGCTGAATTGTAGGGACAAACAGGAAATGGAAAGCTGCTGTATGGAGCCCCACATGGCAAGTCACAGAAGCTACCAAGGGACAAGGCGGATTGAGTCAGGTTGTAGAGCTTAAAGCCGTCCAGCTGGCTTTTGATATTGCCAAATGAGAGAAGTGGCTGAGACTCTATCTCTACACTGACTCATGGATGGTAGCTAATGCTTTCCAGGGATGGCCGAATCGTTGGAGAAAGGCCAACTAGCAGCACAGAGGGAAACCCATCTGGGCCTCTGAGATTTGCCAAGACATCGCTGCCCAGGTAGAGAAGTTGACTGTGAAGGTCCATCATGTGGATACCCATGTATCCAAGCGCCGGGCTAATGAAGAGCATCAGAACAACAAGTGGGTGGATCGAGCTGCCAAGGTTAAAGTATCGCAAGTGGATCTGGACTGGCAGCACAAGGGAGAATTATTCCTAGCTCGTTGGGCCCATGATGCCTCTGGTCATCAGGGCAGAGATGCGACATACCGCTGGGCTTGTGACCAAGGGGTGGACTTAACCATGGACAGTATCTCACAGGTCATCCATAATTGTGAGACGTGTGCTGCGATCAAGCAGGCCAAGTGGGTGAAGCATCTATGGTATGGTGGACGGTGGTTGAAATATAGGTATGGGGAAGCATGGCAAATTGACTACATCACATTTCTTCAAACCTGCCAAGGCAAGTGCTATGTGCTGACCATGGTGGATACAACCACCGGGTGGCTGGAGACCTACCCTCTGCCTCATGTTGCTGCCTGGAATACCATCCTGGGCCTTGAAAAACAAGTCCTGTGGAGACATGGTGATGCCAGGGGATTTTTTTGCTTTTCTAGCTTTATGTATATATTAGAATGTAATGTTAGAATAATAGAATTCCTGTAACTTTCCACTGAAACTCATAGATAATAATGCACCCTGTCCTAGACAAAATAGATCCAATTATTGTCCTTAAGCATTCCAGAGTTAGACATGATATCGCTTTATGACAACCGAAAAACAAAGTTATTGAACTAGCAAAAACCTCCAATAGAAACCTGCCATGAGGAATAGTTTCATTAAATCTGCTTTTCATTGGAGAATATTTGTAAATTATGTTAATTCACTAAAACCCTATAATAGTAGAAGCTTGAACACGCGGAACACCTTTGATACCCCTTTTAGACCTTTTTACCTTCTTATACCCTTTTTATAACTTACACTTACTTGGTGCCGCCGCAGGGATTGGGCCCATTCCCGCAAGGGTGGCTGGTCCCGGAGACACTTCCGGGAAAGGTTTTGCTTTCTCCATACCCCGAATAAAATTTTTTATTTTTTCTTACCCTCTTATTCAGCCTCAGCCTCTGCTTTTCAAACAGAGAAGGCATCAATGGTACCCCCGAGAGAATTGAGTCGGACAAAGAGACTCATTTCAAAAACAGCCTCATTGACAGCTGGGCGAGAGAACACGGTATTGAATGGGTGTATCATATTCCCTATCATGCACCAGCAGCTGGAAAGGTTGAATGGTGCAATGGACTGCTAAAAACCACCTTGAAGGCACTGGGTTTAGGGACTCTAAAAAATTGGGAGCTGCATTTAGTGAAGCTAAATGGTTGGTCAACACCCAATGCTCCATCAATCGAGCTGGTCCTGCCCTGTCAGAACCCTTGCATACTGTAGATGAAGTCCCTGTAGTACACATTAGAGGTATGTTAGGGAAGACTATCTGGATTAGTCCCACCTCAGGTAAAGGCAAACCCATCCATGCGATTGTTTTTGCTCAAGGACCTGTTTACACTTGGTGGGTAATGCAGAAAGATGGGGAAACCCATTGTGTACCTCAAGGGAACCTAATTTTGAGTGAGAACTGTCTGTAATATTTCATTGTGTATATATATAAGTATAGTTAAAGAAGGGTATTAATTTAGGCATGGCATAGATGGTGTAGAATAAGGGGTGGATAATGTCCTGAGTTTCAATGTGGGATGTAACCAAAGTATATATTTGTTATGAATGGATGATGTGGGTTTAAATTAGTCCCTGCCTTTTGCCCAGGCCTCTGGCAGCAGGCAGTCACGTTATTGAGGATGGCCAGCACCCCAAGACACACTCTCATTCATAAGTTCTTTAATAATGGCTGATTCGGTCTATTATAGAATGAATTATTTATTAATAGACACAAAATTAACAGACATAAGACTTAAAAGAGACTATTACTACACAGGGAGAGAACAAAAGGGATATTAATAAACACTGTGCCACCGTCGGTAATAGGTTTAAATATGCCAATTACTAACTACACAGGGTAACGAGATTAATAAACACTGTGCCACCATCGGTAATAGGCTCAAATATGCCAGTCACTAACTACAAAGAGTAACAAGATTTCACTAGTGAGTTATGAATATACAGTGCACAATATAGATCAATACTATGGCTAGCCAAGGAATAGTACAGTTTAGAAGCTCATATGACTTACCAACATGTTGTATTATGGTATGGTGTGCTGAGGCTTCTTTCACTCAACTTCCAGAAGAGAAGAATTACTCAAAGCCAGCGTCCCAGCTTGAGGGGTCTTTTTCCACTCACACTTCGGGGTGCATAGAGGATTTTTTCCAACTTGTGTGAGGCAGAGTGAATCTTTTATATCTTGTAAAGTATGGTGTCTACGAGCCATAAAAATACCAGCATAATCTCTCTTTACAGCAGTTGTTCACTGTCATATCAGCCTGGCGTCTATGCGTCTGCGAGACCATGGAAAAAGGAGAGATCTTTCTGGTTTATGCAAAAGAGCAGATAACCTTCTTGACCTGGGTTTGGGACTGCCTCGCCACAGTATTCTACCATCATCTACATCTCTTTCTGATGAACTGTTAAACTGGGTGGAGCAGTGTTCTTTACCTTCATAAATGATTACTCCCTCCAGAGTAGCACCAACAGTTACCCCACTCTGAGGGGGCCATCTCTGCTAATGGGCCATAATGGCTCAGCAGCAGCTGTAACCACCTAAGCCATTAAGGACTCCCAAAAACATCCTATGACTCATAGGATTACATCACTCCATTGTTAAACTCTCTGCCCTGGGGGTGGTACCACCTCAACACCACCAGATATAATGTAAGCAGTTTGGGGACTAGAGACACCAGCACCACTGGATGAATCCAGAGAGGACCCGAACTTCCACAGGAGGACGAGACCTTTCCCCAGGACCACCGCTTTCAACAAGACTGCAGCCATCACTCCAACGGGACTGCAACCACTGCCAGGCTGTACCGTGACTTTGTCAGTTTAAGCCAGTGTTTCTGTATTATTGCAGTTATTGTCATCTTTCTATTAAACTGTAACTCTGACCTAAGAATCTCTAGATATTTGGGGGCCATTTCTCCTGCTGGTTTACATTCAAACCAGCACAGGGCGGTAAGGCAATGCAAGGTTTGAGAAGGAAAGGCAAGGCAAGGTACGGGAGGGATAAAAAGGGAAAGGCAAGGCAAATTCCTTGCATTTCCTTGCATCCCCATCCCCCACCTTGACCTACATACCACTTTCTTCACTGGCCTTGCCTTGCCTTGCCTGGTCCTCCTTAGATTTACCTAGCCTTACCTACCCCAACCTTGCATTCCCTTACTGAACCCTTAGTGTCCTTCCCTTGCTCTTCCTATCACTCCATTGCCTTGCTCACCCATCCCCCACCTTGACTTTCCTACCCCTTCTTTCCCGGCCTTGCCTTGCCCTGCCTGCTCCTCCTATGAGTCTCATTGCCTTGCCTACATGGCACTTGCCTTGATTTGCAAACCCACTCCTTTCCTTGCCTTGCCAACCCACCCCTTGCCTTGCCCTGCCTACCTCTTCCTTGTCTTGCACTGCCTTGCATATCCATCCTCCACCTTGACCTACCTACTGCTTTCTTCCCTGGCCTTGCCTTGCCTGCTCCTCCTTTGACTTGCCTTGCCTACCCCAACCTTCCATTGCCTTACTGACACCTCCTTGTCCTTCCCTTGCCATTCCTACCACTCTGGTGCCTTATATTGACTTGCTAACCCATCAGCCACCTTGACTTCCCTACCCCTTTTTTCCTGCCCTTTCATTGCATTGCCTGCTCCTTCTTTGACTTGGCTTGCCTGCCCCAACCTTGCATTGCCTTACCGACACGTCCTTCCCTTGCCTGTCCTCCCTCTCCATTGCCTTTCATTGCCTTGCTCACCCATCACCTGCCTTAGCTTTCCTCCTCTTTTTATCCTCTCCTTGCTCTGCCTTGCAAGCCTCTCCTTTGACTTGCCTTCCCTTGCCTCCCTCAACCTTGTCTTGCCTTACAAATCCACCCCAGGTTTTGCCCTGCCTACCTTTCCCTTCCCTTGCATTGCCTTACTACTCATCCCCTGCCTTGACCTGCCTACCCCTTTCTTCCCTGTCCCTGCCTTGCCTTTACTGCCCTGCCATTGACTTGCCTTGACTACCCATCACTGGACTTGCCTTTCTCTGCCCTGCATTGCCTACAACTTCTGGGCCTTCTCTTACCTACCACTCCATTTCCTTGCCTTGCTTTCCCTTTCCATTCCTCTCCATCCCTTGCCTTGCCTAACTGTGTCTTGCTTTGCATTGCCTTTCATACCTGTCCCCCACCTTTAACTGCCTGGCCCTCTCTTCCCTGGTTTTGCCTCACCTTGCATTCCTCTCCTTTGACACGCCTTGCCTTTCCTAGACCTCACTTGCCTTGCCTAACTGTGTCTTGCTTTGCATTGCCTTTCATACCCATCCCCCACCTTTAACTGCCTGGCCCTCTCTTCCCTGGTTTTGCCTCACCTTGCATTCCTCTCCTTTGACACACCTTGCCTTGCCTTATACCCCCCGTGTCCTACTTTGCCTTGCCTTATACCCCCCGTGTCCTGCTTTGCCTTGCCTTCCACTTCATTTCCTTCCCTTGCCTTGCCTGACCCTACCTTGCCTTGCATACCTATGCCCTGCTTGGTTTTACTATGCCTTTCTTGCCTGGCTTTGCCTTGCCTTGCCTGCCCCTCCTTCGACTTGCCTTACCTTGCCTTACCCCTCCCTTGCCTTGTCTTAATGACACCTCCTTGTCCTTCCTTTGTCCTTTTTACTCCATTGCCTTGCATTGCCTTTCTCATCCATCCACCTTGACTTCCCTACCCCTTTTTTCCTGGCCTTGCCTTTCCTTGCCTGCTCCTCCTATGATTCTCTTTGCCTTGCTTACCTATCTTTTGCCTTGCCTTGCCTTTCCTACCCAACCTTGCATTTCCTTGCCATTCCAGACCATTCTTTGCCTTTCCTTGCCGTGCATGCTCCAACTTTGCATTGCCTTATCGACCCCTCTGTGTCCTACCCTTGCCCTTCCTACCACTCCATTGACTTGTTTTGCCTTGCTTACCCATTCCCCACCTTGACTTCTCTACCCCTTTTTTCCTGGCCTGCCCTTGCCTTGCAATCCTCTACTTTGACTTGCCTCCCCTTGCCTCCCCTAACCTTGTCTTGCCTCGCAGACCCACCCCAGGCCTTGCCCTGCCTACCTTTCCCTTCCCTTGCACTGTCTTAGTACTCATCCCCCTCCTTGACCTGCCTACCCCTTTCTTCCCTGTCTTTGCCTTGCTTTTACTACCCCAACTTTGACTTGCCTTGCCCTGCCCTGCTTACAACTTCAGGGCCTTTGCTTGCCTACCATTCTGTTGCCTCGCCATTCCTACCCAAACTTGCATTTCTTTGCCATTCTTGTTCCTCCCTTGCCTTGTCTTGCCTTCCTTACCTGTGTCTTGCTTTGCATTGCCTTTCATACCCACCACCCTGCCTTTAACTGCCTAGCCTTCTCTTCCCTGGCCTTGCTTTGCCTTGCACTCCTCTCCTTTGACTTCCCCTGCCTTTCCTAGCTCTCTTTTGCCTTGCCTTACTCCCCCAAGGTGTCCTGCCTTGCCTTCCTATTGATAGATATTTCAATTGTTGGAACAGACAAACAACACACACCGAGTGCTTTGCAAAAAGGGGTACTCTTCTTTATTCTAATAAGCTTTTTTTATATCTTGCTTAAAGCAGTGCTGTTGCAACAGCGTCTGATTGGTTAATAATAATTTTGCTGAGAGTTAGGATAAGAATACTTTTTTAGCATTGTTCCAAAAGCCGAACATCTGCTTTGCGGTTTTCCTGAGCTGCATCCATTTGTCTGGCTTGTAGTTCCTCAATCTTTAAAAAATAGCTGAAAAGCCTTGCATTTGCATTATTCTCACATTATTATCACATCTTTAAGGATACACTAATTATTTCATCCTCTGGTTCAATAAAGCTGACAGGCCATCCTTCTTCAGGTATAAATTCTCCCATACCTTCCCCTTCATTTCCTTCCCTTGCCTTACCTACTTCTACCTTGCCTTGGATACTTATACCCCATCAACACTCTATGCACCTTTCTTGCCTTGCCTGCTCTGCCTTTGACTTCCCTTGCATTGCTTTACTGACACATCCCCTGCCTTGCCTTTCCCTTCTTACACCTCTCTTGTCTTGAATGGTGTTGCATACCTGATGCCTTATCGGGACTACCTAAAAGAGAGAGACTTGACAAAGATTAAAAGGTTAAAAAGTGGTGATGTTTATTTGAAGGCCTTCAGGTACATCCAGGGCAGTCAAAGCTCACTCGGGGGGGGCCTACACCCCAGGTGGACCCCCTGAGGTCCGCTCCCCAAGATAGACCACCCAAGATGGACGACTGGTCACGAGTTGTCCATGCTTTTATAAGTTTGGTCCATTAATATTTTGGGGCTAGCTCTTCCAATTACAGGCCCAGGTAATGAAGTAATTCCCCCCAGATTTTTCCCCCCTTCATCAACGGTTATTTACAGATCTTGGGCCTGAAGCAGTAAGGTGTCCTTGAAGTTCAGGCCTGAAGATGGATTGTTTTTTCTAGAAGCAGTAGCTAACACTTTTATATGGGCTTTAGAGTTACACACTAAGAATTGCAGGGTTACAAGTATACGAAAAATATAAAAGCCAAAATCCTAAGGCATCATACCCATCCCTCCCCTTGAATTCCCTTCCCCTTTTTTTTTTGGCCTTGCCTTGCCTGCCTGACCTTTGACTTGCTTTCCTTGCATACAACTCTCTTTCCTTGTCTACCCTTTCCTTTCCTTGCCTTGAAGTGTCTGCAACTCTCTTGCCTTGCCCTGCCGTTCATTGCCTACCATTCCATTGCCTTGCATTGCAAACACACCCCTTCCCTTGTTCTGCCCTGCCTACTTGTGTCTTGACTTGCATCGCCTTGCATACCCATCCCCTTCCTTTCCTTGCCTTTCTTACTCCAAGCTTGCATTGCATTGCCTTACCCACCCCTCCATGTCCTTCCCTTTCCCTTCCTACCACTCCATTGATTTACATTGCCTTTCTCACCCATCCCCAACCTTTACATCCCTTTTCTCCTGGCCCTACCTTGCCTATCTCTCACTTGCCTTGCCTTGCAAACCCATCCCTTGCCTTGCCTAGCCTTGCCTACCCCTCCTTCCCCTTGCATTGCCTTTCATACCTATACCCTGCTTTGACCTGCCTACTCCTTTCTTCCCAGGCTTTGCCATGCCTTGCCTTCCTCCCCTTTGACTTGACTTGCCTTGCCTACCTGTCCCTTGCATTGCATTACCTTATATATCCATTCCCTGCCTTGACTTGCCTGCCCCTTTCTTGCCTGGCCTTTCCTTTCCTAGCCCTTCCTGTCCCTGCCTGGACTACCCTTCACTGGACTTACCTTCCTATGGCCTGCCTTGCCTACAACTTCTGAGCCTTCTCTTGCCTACCACTTCGCCTTGCTTTGCTTTCCCCTCATTGGTCTTGCCTTCCCTACCTCTCCCTTGACTTGTCTAGAATTGCCTACATTTCAATTGCATTGCCTTGCCTTCAAGGAAGACAAGGCAAGGCAGAAGAGTGGTAGGTAAGGCAAAGCAAAGCAAGGAAGTGGTAGGCAAGGCAAGGCAAGGGAGACAGGCAAGGGAAGGAAAAGCAATGGTAGGCTAGGCAAAACTAGGCAATGGTACTCAAGGCAAGGCCAAGTGACTCAGAGTGCCTTTCCTTGGGAAGCAGAGGACATAGTCCCAGTGTTGGTGGAGCAGATGATAAGGTCCCATGGGGAGGTAAACTCCAGTGAGACATTTCTGTCCTGGCGCCTTTTGTGTAGGAGCAATTTTTGGACGTATTTGATAAGGGAGGTGGCATCCAACTTGTGGTTGGTAAGTTTTTGAACAAGGAAGACAATGCTTTTCCATGGGAAGGAAAGCACGTAACCCCACTGTCGTGGTTTGATACTGGCCAAATGCCAGGCACCCACGAAAGGCCTGCTCACTCACTCTCCTCTGCTCTGCAACTGGACAGAGGAGAGAAAATTTAACAAAGGGTTAATGAGTTGAGATAAGGACAAGGAGAAAACACTTCAAGGGCAAAACAGGCTCTACTTAATGATATAAAGTGTATTTATTACTAACAAAATCAAAGTAAAAGAATGAGGAGTAAAATAAACCCTTAAAGACACGCTTTTCTCCCCCCAACCCCTCCCTTCTTCCCACCAACTGTGCAGGGAGACGGGGTGGGGGTTTTGGTCAGTTCATCACCCAAGATGTTTCTTCCGTTGCTCAGGGAGAGGAGTCGTTTCCCTGCTGCACCGTGGGGTCCCTCCCATGGGAGACAGTTGTCCGTGAACTCCTCCAGCGTGGGTCCAGTCTCACGAGCAGCAGTCCTCCCAAAACTGCTGCGGCATGGGTCACACTGCCACGGGGTGCAGTCCTCCAAGGACGGCTGCTCCAGCCTGGAAGCAAGGCCTCTCTCTCCACTGGGACTTCCTCTGGATCACAGTGTCCTGGTATCTACCCGCTCCAGTGGGGGCACCTCCCCCACGGGCTGTGAGTGGATCTCTGCATCCCCCATGGACCTCCATGGGCTGCAGGGGGACAGCCTGCTTCACCATGGTCCTCACCACAGGCTGCAGGGACATCTCGGCTCCGGTGCCTGGAGCATCTCCTCCCCCTCCTTCTGCACTGACCTTGGTGCCTCCATTGTTGCATGTCTCACATATTCTCACTCCTACTCCTCTCTGGCTGGAAAATTACAGCTGCGCCACCAACTTTGTTATGATTTCTTAAATATGTTATCACAGAGGTGTTACCATCATCTCTAATTGACCCAGCTATGGCCAGCAGCACGTCCATCATCAGAGCCATCAGGGATTGGCTCTGCTGGACATGGTGGAAGCTTCTAGCAGCTTCTCACAGAAGCCACCTCTGTGGCCCCCCCGCTACCAAAAACCAGGTCCTGCAAAACCAACACACCCAGTGTTTCAGGTGCAGATAATAAGCTGCCTAGTGAAGGTAAAGGGCAGCAGCAACTTTCTGTCCTGGCATATTTGGTGTGGAAGCATTCCCTTGACTTGTACAATTATGGAGTTGGTATCCATATTTTGAAGGTGGTCTCCTGCAAGTGTCAATTTGGCATGTCATTTCCACTTTTCAGAGGTGGTCTTCTGAAATTTTTGGCAATACATTTATTTTGGGCAAGGTAAGCAGCTATGCTCACTCTTGGTGTTCAGCTGACATAGTGCCCAGGTGGAATAATGAACTGAGAAGGGTGGTGAATAGCCCCAGTGTATTGTGCGCATTTTAAAGGCTGCTGGGAGAAGGGGGTAATTTAGGAATGCCTTCTTTCCTGCCACTTACTTCTCTGTGAGACATAGCTGATTGGACTCTACAACACTGAAGGTGTATGAAAGTGATTGCACTGCAAATACCAGTTTTCACAGGTAAGGGGGAAGGTCAGCAGATGCTTTCTGTCCTGGCACATCTATCTGTTTGAACTGCAGCTTGAAACTCTTTGGTTTAGGTATGGACTCTGTGACATGGAGACAATGTGACACTATATATAGATGAGAATGAAAGTGTGAATCACCAGTGTGTTTGATGTAGTTTATCGGCTGCAAGGGGAAAGTGAAGAGCAGCACTTGTGTGTTCCGTGTCCTTCCCTTGCACTTCCTACTACTCCATTGCCTTGCATTGCCTTGCTCACCCATCCCCCATCTTGAATTCCTTACTCCTTTGTCCCTTCCCTTCCCTGATCCTCCTGACTCACTGCCTTGCCTACCCCTCTCTTGTGTTGCCTTGCCTTTCCTACCCAACATTGCATTTCCTTGCCATTCCTGACCATCCTTTCCCTTGCCTTACTGACACCTCTCTGTCCTTCCCTTGCCCTTCCTACCACTCAATTTCCTTACTCACTCATCCCCCACCTCAGCTTCCCTGCCTCTTCTCCTGGCCTTGCCTTGCCTCCTGCTATGACTCTCACTGCCTTGCTTACCCCTCCCTTGCCTTGCCTTGCCTTTCCTAACCAACTCCGCATAACCCTGCTGTTCCTCATCATCCCTTCCCTTCCATTATTGACTCTTGCTGACCCTGACTGACCCCTTCGTGTCCTACCCTTGCCTGTCCCACCACTCCATTGTCTTGCATTGTCTAGCTCACACATCCCCCACCTTGACTTCCCTGCTTTTTTTTCCTGGCCTTTCCTTGCTTGCTTCTCCTATTAGTCTCACTTCCTTGCCTACCTCTCCCTTGTCTTGCCTTGTAAACCCAACCCTTTACTTGCCTTGCCCTG
Organism: Amblyornis subalaris; assembly: GCA_018881555.1. Classification (NCBI taxonomy): domain Eukaryota; kingdom Metazoa; phylum Chordata; class Aves; order Passeriformes; family Ptilonorhynchidae; genus Amblyornis; species Amblyornis subalaris. The sequence continues at coordinate 153,043 of JACAXG010000367.1, forward strand.
CTACCCCTCCCTTTCCATGCATTAGTTTGTATGCTGTGTTGGTTTTGCAGGGTCTAGTTTTTGGTAGCGGGGCGGCCACCGAAGTGGCTTCTGTGAGAAGCGGCTAGAAGCTTCCACCATGACCAGCACAGCCAATCCCTGATGGCTCTGATGATGAACGTGCTGCTGGCCAAGGCTGAGCCAATTAGAGATGGTGGTAACGCCTCTGTGATAACATATTTAAGAAGAAATCATAACAAAGTTGGTGGTGCAGTTATAATTTTCCAGCCAGAGAGGAGTAGGAGTGAGAATATGTGAGACATGCAACAATGGAGGCACCAAGGTCAGTGCAGAAGGAGGGGGAGGAGATGCTCCAGGCACCGGAGCCGAGATGTCCCTGCAGCCTGTGGTGAGGACCATGGTGAAGCAGGCTGTCCCCCTGCAGCCCATGGAGGTCCATGGGGGATGCAGAGATCCACCCGCAGCCCATGGGGGAGGCGCTCATGCTAGAGCAGGTGGATGCCTGGAGGAGGCTATGGTCCAGTGGGAGTCCCAGTGGAGAGAGAGGCCTTGCTTCCAGGCTGGAGCAGCCGTCCTTGGAGGGCTGCACCCCGTGGCAGTGATCCACGCTGCAGCAGTTTTGGGAGCACTGTTTGCCCATGGGACGGACTCACGTTGCAGCAGTTTTGGGAGGACTGCTGCTCGTGAGATTGGCCCACACTGGAGGAGTTCGCAGACAGCTGTCTCCTGTGGGAGGGACCCCACGGTGCAGCAGGGAAATGACTCCTCTCCCTAAGCAGCGTAAGAAAATCTTGGGTGACGAACTGACCAAAACCCCCACTGTCTCCCTGCACCGTCGGTGGGAAGGAGGGAGGGGTTGGGGGCAAAAAAGGTGTTTTTAAGGGCTTATTTTACTTCTCATTTTCCTGCTCTGATCTTGTTAGTAATAAATTTACTTTATATCATTAAGTAGAGCCTGTTTTGCCCTTGATGGTAATTGATGAGTGTTTTCTCCTTGTCCTTATCTCAACTCATGAACCCTTCGTTAAGTTTTCTCTCCTCTGTCAAGCTGTGGAGCAGGGGAGGGCGAGTAAGTGGCTTTTTGTGGGTGCTTGGCTTCTGGCCAGTGTAAAACCACAACATATGCCCACCCCCCCCTTCATCTACCTACTGCTTTCTTCCTCTCCTTTGCCTTGCCGGTCCCTCTCCTCCTTTAACTTGCCTTGCCTTTCCTACTCCAACCTTGCACTGCTTTATTGACCCATCCATGTCCCTCTCTTGCCCTTTCTACCACTCCATTGCCTTGCATTGACTTGCTCATCCATCCCCCAACTTGACTTCCCTACCCCTATTTTCTTGGCGTAGCCTGGCCTTGCCTGCCTCTCCTATGATTCTCATTGCCTTCCCTACCTCTCATTTGCCTTTCCTTACAAAGCCAACCCTTGACTTGCCATGCCCTCCTAAGACTCCCTTGCATTTCATTGCCTTGAATGCCCATCCCCTGCCTTGACCTGCCTACAGCATTCTTCCCTGGCCTTGCCTTGCCTTGCCTGACCCTCCTTTGACTTGCCATTCCTTTCCTGCCCTAACCTTACATTGCCTTACCGACCAATCCATGTCCTACCCTTGCCCTTCCTACCACTCCACTGCCTTGCACTGCCTTGCTCACACACTTTGGCCTCTCTATCAGTTTTTTCCTGGCCTTGCCATGCCTTGCCTGCTTCTCCTATGACTCTTATTGCCTTGCCTACCTCAAAGGCGCCTTGCCAACCAAACTCTTGCCTTGTCCTGCTACCCCTCCTTTCCTTGCATTGCCATGCATGCCATCCCCTGCCTTGACCTGCCTACTGCTTTCTTCCCTGGCCTTAATTTATCTTGCCTTCCACTTCCTTGTCTTGCCTTGCCTCGCCTTTCCTACCCAACCTTGCATTTCCTTGGGGAAACCACAGGGGCTTTACCTGCTTGGCCTACTTCATTGCAGTGCCCATTTCACAATCATGGATTACCTGGGATATAGTGTCGGTGGTTAAGTCCACCCCTCAGTCACGAGCCCATCAGTATGTTGCATCTCTTCCCTGATGACCTGAGACATCATGGGCCCACCAAGGTAGAAATAACTCTCACTTGTGTTGCCAGTCCAGATCTACCTGTGACACTTTAATCTTAGCAGCCCGATCCACCTGTTTGTTGTTGTGATGCTCCTCATTAGTGCAACTCTTAGGCACATGATGGACTTTCCCAGTCAGCTTCTCTACCTGGGCAGAGGTGTCTTGCCACACTTCAGCAGCTCAGATGGGCTTCCCTCTGCCCTGCCAATGGTCTTTTTCCATCATTCTAGCCACCCCCACAGAGCATTTGCTACCATTCACAAGTAAGTGTAGAGGTAGAGTGTTGGCCACTTCTCTTGCTCAGCGCTATCCAAAGACAGCTGGATGGCTTTCAGCTCTGCAACCTGACTTGATCCACCTTGTCCCTCGGTAGCTTCCATGACTCACCGAATAGCAGAGACCCTGGTCTGCAGTGGTGAGGCATGGAAAATGTCCTCCCTAAGCTCCTTTCTGAGTTTCTGATGGCTTTCTTCAATCCTCTCTTCCAATTTCTGCATACACTTGGTCAGGTCTGTTTCCATGGCCAAGAGTTGGCTCCTGTCAGGGCAGAGATAGTATTTTCATATGTCCAGAGCCTTCTTGTCATAGTGCCCACTGTCTCATTTTCTTCATTCCATTGCAGTGTTGCTAGGAAGTGGGACTACACTTTTGGCCCGAATTGTGCAAGTTTCAACCACATCAGTGTTGTACATTTTACAAGGTCTGGACTTTTAGTGGGTTGGTTGTTATTTGAGAAAATGATCTCCAGCACAACCAGTTCTCTCAAGCATTGGATTCCTTGTTCCATGGTTTTCCAAGGGCCTTGCTGCACCTGGAGGTCTTCTTGGCAAAGGTATCTCTCCTTCAAATTTGTTAAGTCACTCCCAGAGGTTCTGGCTTCCACACGATCTCCTGGTCAATACTCACATCATGCGACAAGGATCCCAAGCACCATCCTTCAGTACCATTCAAAATTGTACCATCATCTGCTGTGTCCCAGACTCAGATCAACCAGCTCATTATGGACTCATCTGTTCATTGGGTGAGGTCTTGTCTCAGATTGCATAGACTTTCTAAGGATAAGGATTTGGTGATTATTTCCAGCTGTGAGTCTTCTGCTGGCTGTGAGGGTCCTGCCTCCCCATCATCATCCACTGGGCGAATGGATTTGGTCTTACATTTTCTCCTTTGGAGAGGGGCGACTGCTATTGGCTTAGGCTGCCCGTCTGGTTTAACTGCATCCTGAGTGACCGTGGCATCTGCTGATTTGTTCCCCTTCCCCTCCAGCTGTAGCTGCTGCTCTATGGTATCGAGCAGTGTGCAATAAACATTGGCCAGGGCCTAGCACAATCCAATAAGCTGCCTCTCTCTGGAACTGCCACTGCAATTTTCCTTCACATAATCTGCTACATTAGCTGGGTTCTGTATAGGTTCATGGGGGAACTTCAAAACCATTGGAGCAGAGTATTTCTTCAAAATCTGACCTATATCTTCCCACATTCCATGCCACTCAGGATTTTCCGCTCCTGGGACAGATCTCTGGAAAACTCCCCTGGGAATCTCAGCCCTGATTCTAAACATGTTGTAGACCGTATAGAGGAGACATAGCAGAACTAGCAACAAGAATGTGGTGTCTCTAACATCCAGAGGGAATTCAACAGTCTCAAAAAGTGATATGTCAGACCTGAAGGGAGAGAAGGAGGGGAAAGGCTGGGAAAAATCATCCTCTCCTGTTCCCCCTACAGGCTAGGTGCAATCATTAATAAACCCCCAGAAGTAGCAGCCCAGACCAGGACGGGCAAACAAAAACACATACACATCCCAAAGGATCACCATTGCCACTGATGTTACCTTTCCATAAACTGATATCACAAAGTGTATCCACAAAGCAATCTTGGTTTCTCTCCCTGATCTGAAAAAGGACATCAAGGTGGGCAAATGGCTCCACATATATGGACACATATACAAAGTTAGGTGCCACACTCACATGACTAGACCAAGCAGCATGGTGACCAGGGAGTTCTGTACCCAATATACAAATGTTTCAGACAAAATTGTTATTTTGTCACTTTCTCTCTCAAGCCACTTTAGTTGGATGCCAAATTTGTATCAGTTTAAGACAATTTATGGGATGGAGCCTGGCAAATGAGCTGCCTCCTCTTTAATTTTAAGCACTCCCCTTTCACCAATAAGGAGACACGAATGCAAGAAGATAAAAGTGAAAAAATAACAGTTTACTAAAAACCAAAACAGCAATAACCAAAAATACAAAGGCTCTAAGGCAAGAGACTCCCTTCCCCAGTAACAATGAAAAGAAAATGGCAAAGAAGCCCCTCCCCCAAGATGGTGGCTGCCTTAGCTGACCGCGTGGTCCAAGGACAAAGAAAATGTCAGAGAAGCCCCTCCCCCAATATGGCGACCTCCTAGAAGACCATGTGGCCCAGGGGACAAAGACAAGGTGGTGGAGAAGCCCACTTCTCCTGAACATGTGGTGAAGAGAGAGAACAAAAAAACCTACCCAGCAACCAAGCCTCTGTGATTACAGAACTCCCCCTCCCCTAAACAACAACCAATGGGAAACAGCGACAAAGCAAAAACCTGGAAGGACCCTTTTCTTGTCCAAAACCAAGAGTCACTGCTGCCAGATTGTCTGCTCCATGCCACCCAACAGGGGCTGTCCCAGTGGCAGCAGTTCCATCAGCAGTGGCAGCTGGAACTGGGGCAGCGGCTGGAATTCGTGGGGAGACTCCGACTCCTCCTCGGCAGAAACGGCAGGCAGATGGAAATAGGGCAGCGGCTGGAAATTGTAGAGAGAAGGGGGTCCGATTTTCCCAGCATGGCGCCACGGCTGGCTGTCCCGGGTAGAGATCGTGAAAAAGAATGGGGAAAAAAATTCCAAAGAAACGTTTCATTTCCTCTGGCTCCAGAAATGGTAGTTACCATGGCAACAGCGGCCAAAAAGGTATTATGAAATTCTCCAAAACCCAAGAGGAACAAAAGAGGACTTCTGCCTCTAGCTGCCTCGACTTGGAGAACCTGTCCCAGGCAACTCTCTTGGCAGCCAGGCGAGAACAAGAGAGAGCTCTGTGTACCTGCTCTCGTCTTTTAAGGGGACGCTCCAAACCTCCCACCTCTGTGAACACAGACTAAAGCACTCCGTTTCCGCTTCCAGCCCCCCAGTCCTAAAGGGACAGTAACACAAATTGCATGGACTGACATAGAAGAAATATGGAATACAATACACATTTTTTGGGTCAACCAGGACAGGATGTAAAAGTGGGGAATGGGGGAGAAAAGCAGTGCAAGGTAAGGGAGGGGTAGCAGGGCAAGGCAAGTCAAGGGTTGGGTTTACAAGGCAAGGCAAGTGAGAGGCAGGCAAGGCAATGAGAGTCATAGGAGGAGATGGCAAGGCAAGGCAAGGCAAGGCGAGGAAGAACTAGTAGGGAAGTCGAAGTCAAAATCGAGGATGGATAAGCAAGGCAATGCAAGGCAATGGAGGGAAGGAAGGGCAAGGGAAGGACACAGAGAGGTCACTAAGGCAATGCAAGGTGTGGGTAAGCAAGGCAAAGCAAGGGATGGTCAGTGTTACAAATGGGAGAAAGTTTTCAGGGCTCTGCCTTTGCTCAGATTTCTGGCAGTAGGCAGCAGCTATTTTGAGTTGGCCCACACCTCAAAATCCACTCTTGCTCACAAGTTCTTTTATCATGACCAATTAGGCCTATTGCAACATGAATTATTTATTGAATAGACACAAGAAAAACAACGGACATGGGATTTTAACAGATTACTTACTACACAGGGTAAATAAGGGGGATATTACTAGTGGGTTAGGATGTGACTACTGTGCCACCATGAGCAATATGTTAGCCACGCAAACCACTTACTACACAGGTAAATATTACTAGTAAGACACTGTGTCACCATGAGTAATATGCTGATTACACAAACTACTTACTACACAGGTTAAACCAGAGAAATATTACTAGTAGGTTCATATATAAAACAGTGCACAATAATAACAATACTTGTCACTGTAGGGGCGGCTACGACACACACACACACATGGACCGTGCCTCCGACAAAGGGCATAAAGCATTTATTAAGCAAAGCAGCTTCTCTTTATACACTTTTGTATGTAATCATTCGTGTTACATAGTCGTTGGCTGCTAAATCACTACAATAGATTCATTGGCTATCATTAACTACAATATACTACCATTGGACACCTATAGCATAAGCATTCAAGCATTCAGAAAAATAACAGGTGCAGATTTGTTGCTGTTTTTCTCCTATTGTTTAACTTTCTTGCTTCTATTGATACTACATTTTCATGGGTAAAAACTAATTATTTTTCTTCTCACGGGCTTTTCTCACGAATAGAAGCTAACCATCTCCGAATTAAGATCTGTGAAGCCTTCAGACTAGCTGTAGGCCTCAACAATTCCCCCTTTTGTTTTTCAGCTACAGAGGCAGCATTTATTGTAATGCTAAAGCAGTCTGCACCTGTAAAGCCATTATCTTATTAAGACTGTTACTGGTCATTTGCTGGTCACAGGATAAAATACATGGAATACAGCTCACAATCAATAAAACCCATCAAAAACAACCATGCCACTGACAAAGAGACCCGCAGCACAGGAAAACAAAAAGATAGTGTCCAATGTCCCCAGACAGAAAGAGCTGCTTCTTCTGCACTTGGAAGTAAGTGGCTACTGTTCCAAAGCTCTTATGGCTGGAGCTCAGGGGCTGTGCTGTTTAGACAGGAAGAAGTCCATTAGCTGGAAAATGCTGATTTTAGCATTACCGAATGACTTTCTGTAAGCATGGAACAGGGAATAGCTGAAGAAGGTCAGCAGGAACACAATGACATGATGGTAGGTGCAGTGGGACACAAGGCCTCTGTTGGCAGGCTGCCTCCATAAGCCTCCAGGCACAGTCATGTTCCTGGCAGTCCTACCCCTGCTCCTGCCTTGGCCACTAGGGCTGGATGGTGATTAGGTCATTCTTCCTCTCACTGGGCCTCATTTTCTTAGAGGCAATCGATGTACGTCGAGTCAAGCAGGTAACCACTTTAGACCTGTTGAAAATAAAATACATGCATACCTTCTCCCCTAGGTTAGTAGATCAACTAGGCCTTGCCTTTGGACACCCAATTGTGGATTCTTACTTGAAACCTTTTAGAAATTGGTTCCACACACGCAAATCTTCAGATTGGTATTACTCCACTGGGGATCAGAATTGATGATCTGTCTGCAAAAACTTTAATATGAATATTGCATTATATAAATATTCCTGGGGAGTCATAAATATTCCTGGGGAGTTATATTCCCCCATTTTGTTTTTGTGATAACATGTGCGTCTGTCACTATGAACGTGAAGGCAACATAAAAGCAAGGAAATACATGCAATGAAACAGTATACCCACGCCCAGCAAAAATAAGCAAAAACATGTAATCAGTAACACATGACAAAAGGATAGTGATTTAGAACGATACACTTTCAATTGCCTAAATACTGTACCATCACCCAGAGCCTACAGTAGCTTGCCCCATTTCACAAGGAGGACCTGGAGAACCTTCCCGGACAAGGCTCCCAAGTACCTCGAAAGGGGTCCAGCTTCTATACGTCTGAATCAGCAAGTCAAAGTGACTCAATTACATTTTTAGTGCAGAAACACCTGGGTCTGTTGGTATGCTTCCCACCAGGTAGGGCCAGGGCTTGGCCAGAGCCAAGGCCTTAACTGGAAGGGTTTCCCTAACGTACCCTAGAAACAAGCCTCTATTGATAGCAGTTGGGAAAGTCTCTTAAAATGATACATGTCTTGCAGATAGCTATACAACAGTATGTGAAAGTCTATAAAACAGCCGGCTTCATCATTTGTCCTTAGCTAAGTAGTCAATGGTACCATAAACAAACTGCAAACAATCAAAGAAATGCATATGTGTAACATCAAATAATATCTTATGGATAATGCCTTTTACAAAGAATCGGTGAATTCGCGCTATGATATTAAGAACATATTCAGGATCAGTAATACATGTCCAGTGACTTATTCTGAAAAAAAAATCGAGAGTATACTTCTCCATACATCTATGCATATAAGACAATAAAGCAAAATAAAAGCAAGMAAGAAAGCATTAAACAGCTCACAATCAATAATATCCATAAGTTAGAACTATCAGTCATTCTTCTGTGTTACCTGTGAAAGATAGAACAGCAAAGATTGTTATGAATAATTATCTTAATTGACCGATGCAGAACATTTATACCCATGGAATTTTCAATGTATTTAAGGATCTAGCAAATTGAATCTTCACATTGTTTTACAACTTATTACCTTTTATTCTTAAACAATTGCTTAGCAATTCTTCATCATAATTGTTTCAATCAGTTCAGTTTCATCTCTGTAACAAAAGAACTGTACCTTTCAATTTAAATGAGCATATTTCAGCAGAAGCTAAACTTCATTCAAACTCGTCACTTAAATGTAACAAAGTAAACCGAACAGAACTTAAAGTTAACATCATTGAAACCGAACAGAAATTAATCTGACTATAACTTAATAGAAATCAAAATAACAGAACTTAAACTGAACACACCTAAACTTGAAACTTAACAGCACTTAAATTGTCAGAAATTAACCTCAGCAGAACTTAAGCCTAA
>JACAXG010000367.1:181671-194669 GCA_018881555.1 Amblyornis subalaris
GCATGAGAACTTTGTTACAGAAGAGAAAAACATTAAGAAACTGCAAAAACCGGGGCGACATCTCACCCTTTTTCCATAAAAAAAAAGAAAAAGAAAAAAGAAAAATGAACAATGTTCAGTCTCTGCTTGTGGAAGGACCATCGGAGCGATCACCCACATCATCTGCATCTGAGTCATCACTCGATGTTCCATCCGCTTGATGACTTTCATTTTGGTCATGGTCTCCACCTTGCCTGTCAGCTGGATTTTGCCTCTGCGGTCGCAGGTCAGGACGAACACACTTCGCAGGTACCCAGTGCACCCCAGCATCCGTGGATACACAAGCATACCCGCGCCCCAAAGCGATAAGGTCATAAGGACCTTCCCACTGTTTGGTGACTAAATTCCGCACCCGAACCTTCGCTCGAGGCTGCTGTGCCTCGTCCAGAGCCTGTAACGAGAGGTGATGGTTCAAAATGACAGGATTATTAGAATTCTGCGGTACCGTAAGGTGATTGATGGTATACAAAGCTTTTGCCAACCGACTGTGCAGGGTTTCACCCTGCATTCCCCATTTTTTTTTTTGAAGAACCCACCTCAGAGTACTATGAGCACGTTCTACAATAGCTTGACCAGTCGAAGAATGAGGAATACCAAACCTGTGTGACACACCCCACAACTGCAGGAACTGCCTCACCTCTTTCGAGGCGTAGGCGGGACCGTTGTCGGTCTTCACAGCAGACGGTATGCCTAGAACGGCAAAGGCCTGCCTCCAGTGGGCAATGACATCGCGGCTCTTTTCTCCAGTGTGAGCAGAGGCCCACATGGCAGAAGAGCAGATGTCCAYCGTGACATGCACATACTTGAGCCGGCCAAATTCGGCGACTTGAGTGACGTCAGTCTGCCAAATCTCCAAGGCCTTAAGGCCCCTGGGGTTTACCCCCGCCGGCAAAGGCGCAGCAAGCGCGTGACAATCATCGCACGACTCGACAATGTCACGGGCCTCAGGTGGCATCAACTGAAACTGCTTCTGCAAGGTATGTGCGTTCTGATGGAAAAACCCATGCGATGCCTTGGCCTGCGCGAGTGTATCAGGCTGAGGTGCTACCCATGCCGGGTTAGCCAACCTGTCAGCCCTCGCATTACCTTCCACTGTGAACCATGGCAAATTGGTATGACTCCTCACATGCAGAACATAATACGGATGAATCCGGTCCTGAATGACACACCACAGGGTCCTCAGCAAATGAAACAGATCAGCATTGCCGACCTTCAAAACTGAATAACTCAACCGCTGTGCTATGTCAGCTACATAGGCAGAGTCCATGACCAAATTGAAAGGTTCCTGGGAAAATCTTTGAAATGCCATAAGAGCAGCCCTCAGTTCTACCAACTGGGCTGAGCCATTCTCATGACCTTCCAGAACCTGCCAATCAGATCCATCCCTCCAAGTAACAATGGCCTTTCCTGTTCTTCCTGAACCGTCAGTAAAGACAGTGGGTCCCTGCACCAGCTCCTGACTATATTTGGGCCTCAGAGAAATCTCTGTGAGTTTTGCCACTTGNCCTCAGAGAAATCTCTGTGAGTTTTGCCACTTGTAGCAACTTGTGGCTGGGCAGATGATACGTGATCTGCCCTGAGAAATTTTCCAGAGCACTTTGCAGAGAAACACTGTTTGCAAAGCTCCAGTCAAAGTCTTCCTGCTGTACCGGTAGTACAATCTTTGCGGGATCTGCTCCCATCAATTGCAAACACCGTTGTCGGCATTTGACTATCAAATGAGCGATCAGCTCAAACAATGCAGTTGCTGTCTTCTGCGGCTGATGGGGCAAGAAGACCCATTCCAGGACGTGCAAGGGATCGGACCATTCGTCACTCCATTGGCCAATGATACCTGTGGGATGTAAATTTGGAGTGGTAATAAAAACAGTGACATCAACTGAGGGATCAATGCGATAGACTTGTCTAGCAGAAACAGCTTCCTGCACCTCCTCCAGCACCTGACGTGCTTCAGGGGTCAATGTTCAAGGCGACTTCAAATCAGTCTCCCTTCAACAGATCAAATAAAGGAGACAACTGCACTGTGGTCAGTCCCAAATACAGATGTAACCAAGCAATGACACCCACCAATTTCTGGGCATCATTCAGTGTCTTCACCGAATGCACAAATTGCACGTCTTGGTGTTGAACTGTACGTTCCAGAATTTTGACCCCCAGATATTTCCAAGGAGGTTGCTGCTGAACCTTCTCTGGAGCCACCTGCAGCCCGTGAGAATGTAAAGCATCGAGCAGCTGAGGCTGTATCCGCAGCAGCTCATCCTGGGTGGACACAGCCACCAAGATGTCATCCATATAGTGATAAAACTGAGCATCAGGAAACTGCCTGCGAACTCCAGACAAGGCTCTGGCCACATACATTTGGCATATTGCCGGGGAATTTTGCATCCCCTGGGGAAGAGTCCTCCCTTGATATCTCTGTGCAGGGCCTGCATTGTTAATTGCCGGCACCGTGAAAGCAAATTTCGGTCTGTCATCGGGATGTAAAGGAATTGAAAAGAAACAATCCTTCAGATCCACGATGAGGATCGGCGAACCTGTGGGAAGCATGGTGGGTGACGGCATACCAGCCTGCAACCTCCCCATGCTTTCCATTACGGCATTCACCTTCCTGAGGTCTTGTAACAACCTCCATTTCCCAGACTTCTTTTTGATGCAGAAGACAGGAGTGTTCCAGGGACTGGTAGAAGGCTCCAGATGACCCTGGTCCAATTGCTCCTGAACCAACTCATGAAGGGCTACTAGTTTGTCTTTAGGCAGGGGTCACTGATTCTCCCAGATGGGTCCGTCCACCAGCCACCGTATAGGAGGCGTAGGTCACTGCGCCCTTCAACGCAGTGGCCCCCATTAAAAATCCGTCCCTATGCGCACCCCCCACGCAGCCAGAACACCCCTCCCCCAGAGGTTAAAAACAGTTTCAGTAACAAGAGGCCTAACCACGGCTGTCTGTCCCTCTGAGTTCATTATCACCACGGGCTTCTGGCTCAGGTAGCAGGGCTTCGTTCCTCCCAATCCCACGACAGGCGTCCCCACAGGATCCAATGGCCACTGCGGAGGCCAAGCGGCAAGGGAGAGAATCGTGACGTCCGCACCGCTGTCAAGGAGTCCACGGAAGCAGGTCTCTGCCGGTGTGGCATCAGGGATGGACAGGGTGCACCACATCTCAGGACGTTGGTTGGTCATGACAGCAGTCCAATGAACTTGAGGCAGCCCAGTGGAGCCAAAGCAGCCGTCTCCTCATGATCTCTACTCCATCCTGCAAACAGAAGACTTAAAAAGAACAAGTTGAGCAATCCGAGTCTTTTCAGGAATTGTGACCGGGGGGGTGGGTGTGGAAACCATGGCATAAATTTGTCTGGTGTAATCCGCATCTATAAGTCCCATGTGCACAATTAGACCCTGAACGGTGGCACTAGACCTCCCCATGAGGAGAGCACTCATGCCATCACCCAAGGGACCAAAGGCATCCAAGGGGACTTTGTGCACTGCGCAAGAGTCTAAGACGACCGTTGCTGCTGTGCAGACGTCCACACCTGCTGAGCCACTGGTGCTGGCTGCAAGTTGGCCGAGCAGACCTCCATCGGCTCCGGGGTTTGGAGACATACTTGTGTCTGGGCACATCTCCCCCTCGTGCTCCGCCCCCCATTTAAAGCCGAGCCTGAGGAAAACTGACCATTACCAGGAATTGCCGCCCTGCAGACATTTGCAGTATGGTTCGGCTTTCCACACCGAGCACAGAGAAACGAGACACCTTTCCTCCCGGCTTCCTGCCAGCCTGAGCATACCCTTGCTTCCACTGCCCACCCTGCGGCCCTGTCCAGACCAGCCGCAGGGCAGCAGCCACGGCAACCACCTTAGAACTGGCAGTGCCCACCTGGCGACAGGTCTCAGCCATTTGACATAAGGATCACCAGGAAGTGTTCGAATAACCTTCTTGCACTCAGCATTGCAATGAGTCTTCGCAAGATGTTTAATCAATAATGTCCTCGCATTCTGATCCTCCACCTGCCTCTCTACAGAGGCAGTTAGTCTCTGTGCAAATCGCAAGAAGGATTCACCATCCCTCTGTGCAATATCCACAAACTCCTCTGCAGGAACAGCCATCTCAATGGTTTGAATCACTGCTGCAATGCCTACCTCTCAGCACTGATCAATCACCATATTGCTCAGGGCAATCTGCTTGCAAGTGTCAGCAAAATTGCCTGTACCTAGCAGCATGTCAATCCCAATCCTACATCTGGGATCCTGTTGGTTCAACACAGCATTCTGCTCTAGTGTCCTAGTTGCTAACTGCTGCCATTTCAATTCAAAGATGTCATATTCCACAGGCTGAAAGAGAACACGAGCCAGAGACCGGATGTCATACGGTATTAGTGGGCTGGCATTAAAAACCCTGAGCAATTGCATTACCTCATCGGACCCTAAGCCATATTTTCCAACCATCTCCCGGATGTCCATCAGAGCCTTCCATGATAGCAGCTGATAGGTGTTTTGATTGTCACCGAATATAACAGGGAAAGCCTGGAGGCTTTCTGGTGAAACTGCGGCATCTGCTGTGTCCCGTCCCATGATATCCACAGGGACTTTGGGCGCAGCAGGGCTAAGAAGCCTATCACCACATCCACGATAGCTGCGTGACTTAGCACAGTCTTCCACTTCCTCGACTTTTGCTCTCACATCCCCCCAGAATTTCGCGGGATCCCGGGGACGAACCGTGACCCCACATGGCGGAAGAGTCCACAAGGCAGCCGCCGGGGACCCGCCAGCCCGAGATCTGATATCTCGGGAAGGCATCAGCCCCCCGGCCGCATCACCGCCTGCCCCAAAAACAAACAGCCTGGGAGGTACCCCCGCTGGAGCTTCGGGAACTGTGGAGTGCTGCGGGGACAAAGCCGTGCCAGACGGCACCCAGCTCCTCCCAGTCCCAGCAGAGCCCGCAGCGTCCAGGGCCTCAGAGGCGCCTAGCACCGCAGGCGCAGGGCGGGGTGGGGCCTGCTTGCACTCTCCCCGCCCCTGCGCAGGGAGGGGGCGAGCCACCGGGAGGGGCGGCTCCTGCAGGGCCGCGGCGCATTCCTGCGTCACAGGTAGGGGCCCGGATGGTGGTGGGCCGGGCTGGACAGACCGCACTGGGGGGCGAACCGTGGATATCGAACCAAGAAGAGTGCCGCCGGTCGTGCAAAACCCAAGCGCAGGGACCGCTCGCCCTGGGGGGGTTTGCGCGCTCTCTCTGGCACTCGGAGCTTCCGTAAAACCCAGCAGGTCTCCGGTTACCGGGACCTCGCGCCCCCCGGGGCCAGGGGCACTGCGAACTGTTGTGTCAATCTCGGCTGGAGCCGACCAGTCAGCTGCCTCCCCGTCGGCAGAGGCCGGGTCCAATTGGACGCCCGCCGCTCCGGGAGGGAACTTTGTGGTGATGCCACAGCTCGGGCATTCAGCAGTTAAAGTTGCCCGGGCCAGTGGGCCTGCCCCCTCCCCCAGCGCCGGGAAGGTGCAGGGAAAGGCGCAGTCTTCGCCGCTCCGCTGCCCCCCCGCACCCAGTGTGGGGCGGGGGGGAAGTGCCGGCGCTGAACTCCCGGGGCCCGGGGGGGGTGGAGCCGATGCCGCCAGTCCCCTGGGCCTCTCCGAGGCCAGTTCGTCCGCGAATGCTTGCCAATCACCCCAGATCGGCTGGCTGGCCGGCCGAACACTCTCTGGGGGAATCCCTTCCCCCACTTCAGCAGCCTGGGGCGAGAGGGGAGGCTTCAGCGCTGTTTGCAAGCCAATTTCCTCCTCCCCCACCTCAGCCAGCTCGGAGAGCTCTCCCGGCTGGCTGAGCGAATCCACGGGAGTGACTTCCCGAGAGACTGCCGTGGCTTTGAATGACAGAATTCACGCTTTTCCAGGACAGCAGCAACTTTGCCACATCTGGACTAAACTCCTCGGCTACCACATCAATCATAGCATCTCCTAACTCTGCCCAAGTTGCCTTAGAAAAAACATCTCCAGACTCCTGGAAGAAGCCACACTGTTTTCTCCAGAAATGTATTTTTTCCAACTCCATTAGGGAGATCGAGACTCCCTTTCTCTCCAGCGCTATCTCTAAAACCTTTAGCGCCAAGGTATCGCATGAGAAATGAGTATTAATATCCATGTTTAAAACCCTAACTGCCAGGGAAGGTTCCTACCTGACAAAAGTGAGCCTGCACTACCCACGTTCAGGCGCCAGATGTTGCACTTGGACATGAAAAACCACACCGACACCGCTGTCAGACAGGAGCCAGAAAAAGGCAAGAAGGGGGCTGAACGACCCCAAGGTTCTTTTATTTATATGTTTTTAGAAACCACCGTGGATTGGAGGGTGAGGTTGCCACCTCTCAATCACACTGGTCAAAGGAAAAATCCATCAAATGTCTCTGCCCAGCACCAAGGAATGTAAACAATAAAGTGGACGTTATCAAAACATGACCATGTTTATAGAAAGAGCATGAGAACTTTGTTACAGAAGAGAAAAACATTAACAAACTGCAAAAACCAGGGCGACAGAAGCCCTGGAAAAAAGTGGTAGGGAAGTCAAGTTGGGGGATGGGTGAGCTAGTCAATGCAAGGCAGTGGATGGATGGAAGGAAGGGCAAGGGAAGGATACAGAGGGATCAGTGAGGCAATGCAAGGTGTGGGGAAGCAAGGCAAAGCAAAGGAATGGTCAGCAATGACAAGGACATGCAAGGTTGGGTAGGAATGGCAAGGCAAGGCAAGGCAAGGCAAGGGAGGGCTATGCAAGGCAATGAGTATCCTAAGAGGAACAGGCAATGCATGGCAAGGCCAGGAAGAAAGGGGTACGGAAGTTGACATTGGGGATGGGTGAGCAAGTCAATGTAAGGCAATGGTGTTAGATGAAGGGCAAGGGAAGGACCATGGATGTCTCAGGAAGGCAAAAGAAGGGGTAGTCAGGAATGGCAAGGAAATGCGAGGTTGGGTGGGAATGGCAAGGAATTGAAAAGGAGGTGTAGGCCTGGCATTGCAAGGCCATGGAAGAAAGCAGTAGGCAGGTCCTGGGGGGGTTGGGCATGCAAGGCAATGCAAGGAAAGGGCAGGTTAGCAGGGCTTGCAGGTAGAGTAAACTCTTCAGTTTACAAGGCAAGGCAAGTGAGAGGCGTATCCAAGGACTGCCCCCAGATGAAAGATGCCAGGACAGACTGGTCTTTTTGGCCTTGACCTCCTCTGGGCCGCCTGTCATCTGCTCCTGTATCACTTGGGCTACGTGCTTTTCTTCCTACCCAAAAGAACTGTCATTCTCATCCAGGAGTCCATGGCCAAAATTTGCATAGCACATCCAAAATCCAGTATGTCCAAGGATTGCTCCCAGATGCAAGCTGCCAGGACTAACGGGACTCCCTGGCCTTGGCCTCCCAGAGGCTGCCTCTCGGAGGCCCCCAAGACACTGCAGAGCTGGGCTTTCCTTCCTATGAAAAAGGGCTGTCTTTGAGTCCAGGCGCCCAGGACAAAAATGGGATTCCGCCTCCTAAAATTAAGAATGTCTGAGGATTGCTCCCAGATGAAAACTGTCAGGACAGACAGCTCTTTTCTTGCCTTGCCCTGTAAATCCTCTCTTTGCCTTCCATTACCTTGCTCATCCATCCCGCACCTTGAATTCCCTACCCCTTTTTTCCTGACATTTCCTGGCCTTGCCTTGCCTTGCCTGCTTTTCCTATGACTCTCAGTGACTTCACACAGCCCCAGTGTTCAGGAGCAGATTAGAGGTGTCCCAGGGGAGGTCAAGGCCAGACAGACCTGTCTTTTCTGGCAGCTG
Source organism: Amblyornis subalaris (assembly GCA_018881555.1). Lineage (NCBI taxonomy): Eukaryota > Metazoa > Chordata > Aves > Passeriformes > Ptilonorhynchidae > Amblyornis > Amblyornis subalaris. The sequence continues at coordinate 189,494 of JACAXG010000367.1, forward strand.
TCATCTGGGAGCAATTCTTGGATGTATTGAATTTTGGAGGTGGAATCCATGTTTTGGCCATGGGATGCAGGATGATGATGACAGTTTTTTTCCATAGGAAAGAATGCACATAGCCCCACTCTTTTAGGTGCAGATGAGAGGCGGCCCAGGGGATGTCAAGGCCAGCCACACCCATCTTCCTTGCAGCTTTAGTCAAGGAGCAATCCTTTGATGTACTGAATTTTGGACATGCAATCCAAATTTTTGGCAGAGGCTCCTGGTCGAGAATGACATTTCCATAGGAAGGAAAGTGTGTAGCTGCAGTGTTTCAGGTGCAGATGAGAGGCATACCAGGGGAAGTCAAAGCCAGCCAGACCCATCTGTCCTGGCAGCTTTCATCTTAGCGCAATCCTTGGATGTATTGAATTTTGGAGTTGCAATCTAAATTTTGGTCATGGGCTCCTAGAAAAGAATGACATTTCTTTTCCAGAGAAAGGAAAGCCCGTAGACCCATTGTTTCAGATGCAGATGAGAGGCAGTCCAGGGGAGGTCAAGGGATTGCAGCACCTCCAGCAGGCACCAAGGGATTCTCAGGGAGAACCTTCGAGCCCTGGTCTGAAGGCAATCGGAGAAATACCCCTGGTAAGAAAAAGGCATTCTTTAATTTACTTTAAAGGTGTTAAGTGTTAAACTGTCTGTAAGGCACAGCAAAAGCTTTGCAGGGTTGGGTTTAAAGGTACCTAAGGTGGGAACAGGGAAGGGTTAGTCTCCCTTCTAAGAGAAGGGTTAGAGTCCCTTCAAGGAGCTCCTAAATGGTAATTGGTTATAATGGGAAACAAAACCTTGAAAGAGGTATCACAGGTGTCAACATTGGGATGTATCTTGAAACACTGGAAACAAATTGGGGGTGATCCCCTTACACCAGAAATACTAATAAAATATTGTAATTGGTTGTGGCCCCTTTACACATTGAAGATCAAAAGAAGTGGCCTAAGGACGGAACCTTACAGTATAATACCATATTGCAATTAATGTTATTTTGTAGAAAGGAGAATAAGTGGGATGAAGTTCCTTATGTTGACTTGTTTTTCACCCTAAGAAATCATCCAGAACGGCAAAAGGAATGGGGGAGGACCCCCTAACTCAGAAATAACTGATTGAATATTGTAATAATTGGTGGCTGAAGTCTACTTTGGCAATTTGTATTGTAATAATTGGTGGCTGAAATATATTTGACAATTTGTAAAGAAAGGGGACACTGGAAGAGGGAATGTCCCCAGGTCAGGGAAAATCAGGCAGGAAACCTAAACCCAGCTCTTCAAATCATCAAGCTCAAGACCTTAAGTGAAGATGAAGAATTCCCCTGAAAGGGACTGGGGGAATCATCCTCAGCTGAGGCCATGGTTACACTATTGCTGGGGAATGAAAAGGAAAATTTTTTAATTGATACCGGAGCAACTTATTTGGTACTGAATACATGCAGAGGAAAACTTAGCTCGGAACCTGTAAGCATTGTGGGTGCGTGTCCTGGTTTGAAAGACAAGTGTCTGTCAAGGAAGGTGAGAAACCTTCTGGGGATAAAGGATGACCCCCCTCCCTTCTCCGAATTACTATATCCTTGAAATTAAGGGGCTCTCAGGCAAAGATGTGGGAAAAAGAATAACAGTTCTTTACTAGGGTTATATATATCTATATATACGTAACAAGACAGATAAACAGCAGCAATAAGAGAACAGACAAACCGTGTAACAGTCCTTTCTCTGTTGTTGGGCGGTTCTCCGTTGGGGCAAAGAGGCTACGGTGACTCCCCCGTGGCTGCAGGGGGCGCTGTGGCACGAGCGCAGCGACCTCTCACATGGCAATGGCAGCTCCGGCCAGTGGAAGCGGGAGAGGGGAGATTGCTCCCGGTGCAAACCCACGGGGCAGCAGCCCAGCTCAGCACCAACCTCGGCAGAGGGCAGTAAGCAGCGCAGGCAGGCAGGGTTGACTGGGGAGCGATGGACCTCGGTATCACCCACCGAGGGGCCAGCAGAAGGCAGGAACAGCAGAGACGAGCAGACCCCAGTGCCGACCCACGTGGAGCAGAAACCCAGGCTGGCGGCAGAGATGGCAGAGCCGAGCAGCTCCGGGCGGCAACCGGTTACAGCGTAACTCTCTACCCTGCACCGCAGCGGGACCCTCGTGGAGATGTCACAGTGTATCCGTGCTCTGGAGCGAGTGGGTAGAGACATTGCAGTGTAGTGGTGTTCCCGGAGCAAAACCAGCACTCGCTGCAGACACGACCGTCCTTCCTGACCGCCGAGTGGAGAAGAGCGGCGAGCCTGGTCTCCATCCACCTCTAGCCAAAGTCTCGGGAAGTGCCCCATTTCTCGAGATGATAAAATTCAGCCTCTGGGGAAACAACTCCCTTGCCAATATTCCCAGCTCTTTGTTTTCTTTAATTGGGGAAATTGTCCTGGCCTCTGGGCTGGGCAAGTGATCCCTTTTGTCCTTAAGTATCGTCCATTCTGGGTGATCAGTGTGGAATGCGGTTGGACAGATAACTTTCTTTGGTCTTAATTATCGCCCATCATTTCCCGGCCAGGCCCTACCTACACAGCCTCCCTGCTACATGGGGGAAAGAAAACAAATTTTCATTTTTTTCGAACCCATAACAGTGCGACAGGGAGGAAAGAAAACTGTCCTTTTTTATAACTATTACTATTTAAGAAAAAAATGGGGGAAACACCAATTTGTATATGCCTGAATGGCCAGTCCCCTTGTTGGGGAGGGATTTATTGGGAAAATTGGATGTTCAAATAACTTTCCGGGATGGGGAAATACAAATTCAAATACCAGAATCAAAAGCCATTGAGGCAAAGATTCTTATGTTACAGGAAGCAAACAAGCTGGAAGAAATCCCAGAGGAGGTAGAGAATGCTGTAATCCCATTGGTATGGGCAACTGAGATGCCTGGATGATCAAAGGTGGCCAAACCGGTGAGGATTACTCTCAAACCTGAAGCCAGACCAGTAAAGCAAAAACAATATCCTATTAAGTGGGAGGCCAGGAAGGGGTTGGAGAAGCTTATAGAAAAACTTTTAGAATATGGGTTATTGAAAGAGTGTGAATCAGAATATAACACACCGATATGACCAGTTAAAAAGCAAAATGGGGAATATAGATTAGTAGAAGATTTAAGGGCCATTAATAAAAAAGTACCTGATATTCATCTAGTAGTAGCTAATCCGTACACACTCTTGACAGCACTTAAAGGGGAATACAAATGGTTCACAGTGCTCCATCTTAAGGATGCCTTTTTCTGTAATACCTCTTGACCCAGATAGTTAGAAATTGTTTGCTTTTGAGTGGGAGAATCCAAACACTGGGCGGAAGGCACAGCTAACATGGACTGTGCTACCCCAGGGCTTCAAAAGAACCCCACTATTTTTGACAATCAGTTGGCAAAAGAAACTGGAAAGCTGGAAAAAGAAAATCTGGACAGAACTTTACTACAGTGTGTAGATGATATTCTGCCAGCAACCAAGACTGAAAGGAAGTGCCTTGATGCCACTAAGTCTGTTAAATTTCTTGGGATAATCTGGATACCGGATGTCAAAGCAAATGGCACAGATAGGCAAAGAAGCAGTAATATATCTTGGTTTTGAGATCTCACAGGGAAAAAGAAGCTTGGGAAGCAGCTGAAAAGAAGCGGTTTGCCAGACTCCAGAGCCAAGGACTATAAGAATTCTACAACTCTTCTTAGGTATGCCCAGATGGTGTCAGTTATGGATTGCCAACTGTGTGGTACTGGCGAAACACTTGTATGGTCCTCTACCAAAAAATACTTGATATGGACTCCTGAGAGTCAGAGGGCCTTTAAAGCCCTAAAAAGAGCCTTAATGGCAACCTCTGCACTGGGACTCCCAGACTGAACCAAACCATTTGAGTTATTTGTGCATGAAAGGATGCACCTGGCACTAGGGGTATTGGCACAGCGTTTGGAGTCATGGAAGCAGCCTGTGAGGTATTTTTCCAAACAATTGGACACTGCAAGTAAATGATGACCCGGATGCTTGAGAGCAGTGATAGCTGCAGAGCTTTGAATTGAGTAAGCACAAAAGTTGATATGTACCCCACATGGTAATAGCTGGTTTGGAACAAAAAGGAGGACATTGCATATCACAAGCAGCATGCTGAAATACCAAGTTGTTCTATTGGAGCAGGACAATGTTTAACTTAAGGTAACCACTTCTTTGAACTCAGCCATGTTTCTCCAGTCTTCAAAAGAAGCCCAGGGACCTTTGTACCATGACTGCCTGGTAACCCTTGAACAAGTGCTTTCTGGCAGACCGGACTTCAAGAGTGATCCCATCCAGGACCCGGAACTGGACCTGTACACCGGTGGGAACAGCATGGTATGAAATGAAAAATGGGCAGCTGAGTATGCAGTGGGAACCTCGACCCAGGTAATAGAAGCACAGGCTTTACCTTTTAACACATCAGCACAAAAAGCAGAATTAATGAACTTACACCAAGTGCTAGAAACCAATGAAGGAAAAAGGGTAAACATATGGACTGATTTAAAATATGTTTTTGGAATAATACACACCCATGAAACCATATGGAAGGAAAGGGGATTGTTATCAGCACACAGGTCTCCTATTAAGTACAAAGAAGAAATTAGTCATCTACTACTGAGTGTGCAAAAGCCAAAAGCCAAAATAAGTGACAGTGATGCCCTTGTAAAGCTCACCAGTTTGGAGACTCCCCATTTAATACAGGGAATTGATTAGCTGACAAAACAGCTAAAGAGGTTGCTGAAAAAGGTATCCTTACACTAATACTTAGCAAAAGGTTGAATGTCCTAGAACAAAAACCAAATAATAGCAATCAGGACAGGCAGTTAGCCCCATCATTAGAAGCTATGGAAAATCCCAGCAGATGATTGGTAACCTCATGTGGGCAGGTAATTGTACCTCCACAATTAATGTATAAGATAACAGAACTAAAACATCGGGAAACACATTCGGAAATAGAGAATATGGTAACTAGTTTACAAAGGAATATAGTAAGCACAAAGATGACAGAAATTAATAGATCGGTTGTTGAAAAATACATGATTTGTTTTGCAAAATTATCCCAAGGAAGGAAGAAGGCCACCTCCAGGGCTAGTAAAACAGGGGAATTCACCTGGTGATTATTGGCAAATTTATTT
>JACAXG010000368.1:0-23966 GCA_018881555.1 Amblyornis subalaris
GGTAGCAGCGAGGGCAAGAGGACGAAAGAATTGGACTTCTGTAACTTTATTCCAAGTTTATTTGTCTCTGCCGACGAGGCAGGGCGAACAAAGCTTGAAGGGGAGTTAACAGAAAAGACCCCTACCTGCTCTCTCTCTGCTGCTTTAAGGGGTAGGGATAACAGAGTGTAACCAATGAAAGTAGAKATACATGAGAGAAAACCAATGAAACATCTTCAGAGGAAGAACAAATTCAAACTGACTAATGACAATACAGTTAGAGAGAATTTCAAACCTAGCCGACCTGTTACAAAGCTTAAGACTCTGTGACGGAGGAGAAAGCATAAAGTAAACGCATGTAGCTATGCTGCTGATTCCTCCTTTGCTCCGCCTTCAGGGACAGAGTCCTGCAAGGGAAAGTTCACCCATTCTGAGCCCCCTTCGCAGGGCCCAGACTGCACCATAGCTACAGACAGATACTTCTAATCCTGAAATAACACAGGATCCCCACCATCCCCGGACAGGCGTCGCGCTGGTGGAGGGGTGGGCAGGAATCAGGAAGGGGGGAATTGAGTGAAGTGTAAATTACCTTTTGGGTCTGATGAATATGCAACAGTCTGGAAAGGTACTTAAGCTCACAGTAAAATGAATGGAATTGCGCCTCTGGCAAGATTTGCCAAGCGCCCAGCGCTGTGTTTACCTTTGTTTTACTAATAAATATTCAATATTACGTTACTAAAATTTCGGCCTACATGTTCGTTTATAACACATAAGTTCTGTTGTTTTAGTTTCTCTAATAACCTTGGATGTTCAAGTATATCCTCACCAGACAGAAAACTGGGTGTGTATCTGGATGTGAGACAAGGAGCTGCTCAAGCAGCAGTGGAAAGGACTGTTGACTACCTATACAGCTGTGGAAACTACTGACAGAGACTCCTGGACTCCTATAAGGGAATAAAGCCAGTTCTGGACACAGAGGAACCTTATTGGATGGCACAGTAACTAATAAATTCTGTAGCTAAAGCTGCAACAGAATCAGAAACTCTAAAATGACACCCGTTAAATGGTTTATCTTTTTATGTTTACAGAACAATGTTTTTAATATTGTTTCATGGCTGTTCACACTTGGATTTGTCAGCCATCCTAACAAGACCTTACAACTAACGATTGTAAAAGAAAGAAAAGAGAGCAATGTCATTTTTCCTAAGGGCCACTCTAACATAACACACATAGAGCAAATACTACCTGATCTTTTGTTATGGTTTTAACAGGCTGTGATTGGATGAAAGTTTAGGACCAATAGAAGGTCGTTTTCACCTTTGTGAATTTGCATATTTTCTCGGAAGAGACAGCAGAAGTCAGCCATCTTAATTCTCCACTCCGTTCTTGAGCAGAGAGGTCGCAGCTCCCAGGGGGCTCTGGCCCCCCGAGGTTGGGCTGCCCCGGCCCCTGCCGCCTCTCCGGTGAGCGGCGGGGGTGGCTATAGTCACCGGGAGATGGCTGCGCTGCCTCCAACAGCTGCGGGACCATGGCAGACCATGCAGCCGCTTTATGCAAATTATCATGGTGGCTATGCTACAGCTCGGTGCCGGTTCACTTCGAAACTGGCAAAGAACCCATCACACCACAGCAAGCACCGCATCTGAGACCGCACGCTGTGAGAGATATGGCGAGGATTTCTTAAGATCAAATCCTCCCAGGTACAACTTCAGATGCTAACCTTTCTTCCAAGTCAGAGGGAACGAAAGACACGGTTCATGCGGAGAAAAGAGAAGATGGCAGCGGCCGCATGGCCTGACCTACCGTGGCGGCACCGGAGTCAGGGGAAAGAGAACTGATCCACCTTATATAGAGCTGAAATTTTCTTCTGCGAGCCTTGGTGAGCTTTAAATGTAACAAACTATTTCTCTATAAATCATGAAGAGTATTTGGGGGGATAAAGAGATTTTCCACAACCCGAGAGAAGTTGCCCACGCTAGAAGTGCATAGATTGCTGAGGCTTTTTGGAGATTGAAGAAAAGGACTTTTACTTTTAGACTGGGATAACTCATCCTTAAAAGGAAAAAACCCCATGAACTGTTTTGGCCCACACTGGCAGTGTATTGGAAAAGACTGTGGGTAGTTGGGAGAGGAACTATTTTCTCACTGCATTCAGGTATTCGGGTGGGCCTGTTTGTGTTTGTTATGGAAGTTACAGCAGAAGGTTCGCTTCTATGTACCAAGAAAGACTCTTAAAAATCCCATGTTTTTGTTTTCTCATTGCGTGTTTGGTAAGAAGGTGGGATGGTTTTTTTGGGAGAAGGGAAAAGTATCTGTATGTGTTGCCTTAATATCTTTATTATTATTATTCTTTTTACTTTTAGTTGTATTAGTAATAAATCTATTTTACTACCTTAAGTTTTGGAGCCTGTTTTTGCCGTTAGATCCTCTTAAGAACAATTTCTCGTGGTTGTCTGGAAATTCTCCAGGCTAACCGTCGACATTCTTGAAAGATAAATTCATACCTAAAGCTAATGTAAGCTGTGACACTGATAACAAACCACAGTAACTGTTGGATTTGTTCTCAGTTTCCCACTCATTCAGATGAAAGTATTCGTATGATGGGACTTCCAACACCAAACATATTTTCCAATGGTCTTCCTCCAGGTGGAGTCATGCTCATTTTGAAAGGATAAACAGCCCAAATCTCCATAGATCAACAAATCCTGAGAGTAGAAATAGCAGTCACTGAGATGGTTACCAGATGACAAATTGTCTACATCCGGTGAGCTAACACAATGTTTGTTCTTCCAAAATCACTTGCCTATGGAAATGCACAATGCCCATTGTGTAAGAAGGAGAACTGGAAGTTCACTAGCCCCAGCGCTCTGCCAACTTGAGTATGTCAGCTGTAACACTGGGGTCCATGACCACTAGGGACTACCAGAGAGATCCCCAGGACAGAAGAATGCATGCGTAAAGGTGTTGGGGGTTTGGGTTTTTCAGGGAATTTTTTGTCCCATCTGAAAGGAAGACTCTGTGAGGGGAAGGAGTTGTCTAGGAAACAAATGGGGGTAATTAGGAAACAAAAGAACATGGTCAAGCACTCCCACATACCAGGATAATCGCTCAGCCAGAGAAACAGAGCTCGGGAGTTTGGGGTGGGGAGTGAGGTCTCTGGCTGAGGGGTTGTTCTCGGGAGTTGCGGGAAATGCTGCGAGAGGTGGGGGGACCCCGAGACTTGGCTGGAGGGTGTGGGGTCTGGGCTCTGCCTCTTTTTTCAGCTTGGCGGTAGGGGAAGACGTTCGCCTGTGGTATGGAAGCGAATGCCAGGTTTTCCTGAGAACAGCGCTACATTGTGACTTGCTGCTGATTGGATTGCTGTCTCTGCTGTTCCTGCCGCGGCTGGGGTTGCTGCTACACTGTAGCTCGCCGTCTTCCTCCGGGTCTGCCCGCCTCCGCTGTTCCAGCTGCTGCTCTGTGGATACTGCTACAGTCCAGCTCGCTGCCTGGAGTGTGCTCCCTGTGAGTTTTGCAAGGGGAGCCATCTCCCCTCTCGCCCGAGACACCCCTACCATGTGGAGAGGTTGCCGAGCTCGCACCACAGTGCCCTCTGCAGCCGCGGGGGAACCATCGCACCTGCCCTGCCTCACTGGGGCCCGCCAGTGCCCCCTGCAAGCTGCAAGAGTCACTGCAGCTGTTGCCTTGCAGGGAACCAACAGTGCCCCATGCAGCCGCCAGGGAGTCACTGCAGCCTCTCTGCCTTAATACGAGCCAACAGCGCCCCGCCGGTTGTGCCCGTAACTACACCAAAAAGGGAAATTGATCAATGGGTGAGAAAAGGCTGTTATTTGGTTTCTATATTTTTGTTGTTGCTGTTTGTCTGTCTTGTTATATATATACCCTAGTAAAGAACTGTTATTCTTTTTCCCATATCTTTGCCTGAAAGCCCTGTAATTTCAAGGTTATAATAATTTAGAGGGAGGGGGTCATTTTTTTCCATTCCAGGAAGACTCCTGCCTTCCTTGGCAGACACCTGTCTTTTAAACCAAGACAAAAGGGGAAGGAAAATATGTTAATGATTTTAAGGAAATGATTATCATATATATGTTTATTCTGGGACAATCAATGAATATGTATGTAAAATACAGTACATAAACAGAAACTTTCCTGTAATCAGCATGCACGACTTTAGGAGGAGCTACGCCTCCATGCATCCACACAAATAAAGAATGCCTGCTTCTTAATGCTACATTGTTTTTTTTTTAATGTTACCGAATATTTTGATAACAGTTTTGATGACCCAGATGGGACATATTCCTGAATTTCAATGGATCCGAGGGATCACAGCACCTCCAGCTGGCATTGAGGGATTCTTGGGGAGAACCTTTGATTCCCGGTCTGAAGGAAATCGGAGAAAGATCCCTGCTAAGATAAAGGCATTCTTTACTTTAAAGGTGTTAACTGTTAACCTGCCTGTAAAGCACAGCAAAAGCTATGCAGGGTTGGGTTTAAAGGTACCTAAGGTGGGAAAAGGGAAGGGTTGGAGTCCCTTCAAAGGGAAAGGTTAGAGTCCCTAAAAAATAATTGGTTTTAATAGGAAACAAAACCTCAAAAGGGGTATCACAGGTGTCACCGCTGGGATGTATCTTGAAATACTGGAAAAAAATTGGGGGTGATCCCCTGACACGTAAAAAACTTCTAAAATTTTGTAATCAGTTGTGGCCACTTTACACACTGGAGGATCAAGAGAAGTGGCCTAAGCATGAAACCTTACAGTAAAATACCATATTGCAATTAACATTATTTTGTAGAAGGGAAAATAAGTGGGATGAAGTTCCTTATGTTGACTTGTTTTTCACCCTAAGGAATCACTCAGAGTGGCAAAAGGAATGTGAGAGGATCCCACAAGATCCATTAATTTCAGCACTTGAAAAGGAAAAGAAAGGCAAAGGGTTGAAGAGGTGTTTTTTCTGCATGAAGCATAGGACAGAGGTGCTTAAAGTGCAGGTGAGAGGAGGAGGATTTAGAGCTTGTCCTGGTTTGAAAGACAGGTCTCTGTCAAGGAAGGTGGGAAACCTTCCTTGGATAGAGGATGACCCCCCTCCCTCCTCCGAATTACTATACCTTTGAAATTACGGGGCTCTCAGGCAAAGATGGGGTAAAAAGAATAACAGTTCTTTACTAGGATTATATAGCTATCTATATATAACAAGACAGATAAATGGTAACAATAAGAGAACAGACAAACCCAGTAACAGTCCTTTCTCTGTCGTTGGGCGATTCTCTGTTGGGTCAGAGAGGCTGCGGTGACTCCCCTGCAGCTGCAGGGGGTGCTGTGGAGCGAGCGCAGTGACCTCTCCACGTGGCAATGGCGGCTCCGGCGAGCGGGAGAGGGAGAGGGGAGATCGCTCCCGGTGCGAACTCACGGGGCAGCAGTCTGGCTCAGCACCAACCTCGGCAGCGGGCAGCAAGCAGTGCAGGCAGGCAGGGTTGACTGGGGAGCGATGGACCTCGATATCACCCACCGAGTGGTCAGCAGAAGGCAGGAACAGCAGAGACGAGTAGACCCCGGCACCGACTCACGTGGAGCAGAAACCCAGGCTGGTGGCAGAGACGGCAGAGACGAGCAGCTCCGAGGGGCGACAGCCACAGCATAACGCAGCACCCTGTGCCGCAGTGGGACCCCCGTGGAGATGTCACAGTGTATCCGTGCTCTGGAGTGAGCGGACAGAGGCGTAGCAGTGTCGCTGTTTTCCCGGGGTCGCTGAGGAAATCACGACATAATCATGATTCGAGACTTGGTGAAAAGTGCCTTTATTTATTAATATGAAGACCTGTTTTATACCTTTAGTGTGCTTGAAAGTCATAAGGTCATTGGTCCCTGGCCATCCACCTCTCAGGATGATTGGCCAGGCTATTGCAACGCCCTATTGAAAATATTTGTGCTTTCGGTATAATAACAAGTCTACAAGTGTATGATATGAAGAAGTGTCGTTAGAAAAACATCTCGCTGTTTACATAGCTTCTGTGAGAAAGGACAGCTTCTCACAGAGTGCAAGAAGCTGGAAAATTCCTCTGCCATGGCCTTTTCAGCATCCACAGTAGCAGTGTAGCGGTGTTCCCAGAGCAAAACTGGCACTCGCTGCAGACACAAATAGGCAAGTTCAGATGACTTTCCGGGATGGGGAAATACAAATTCAAACACCAGAATAAAAAGCCATTGAGGCAAAGATTTTATGTTACAGGAATCAGAAGAGTTGGAAGAAATCCCAGAGGAGGCAGAGAGTGCTGCAACCCTGTTGGTATGGGCAACTGAGATGCCAGGATGATCAAAGGTGGTCCGACCAATAAGGATTATTCTCAAACCTGAAGCCAGACCAGTAAAGCAAAAACAATATCCTATTAAGTGGGAGGCAAGGAAAAAGTTGGAGAAGCTTATAGAAAAATTTTTAGAATATGGGTTATTAAAAGAATGTGAATCAGAATATAACACACTGATATTACCAGTTATAGATTAGTACAAGACTTAAGGGCCATTAATAAAAAGTACCTGATATTCATCTAGTAGTAGCTAATCCATACACACTCTTGACAGAACTGAAAGGAGATTACAAATGGTTCATGGTGCTCGATCTTAAGGATGCCGCCTTCTGTAATACCTCTTGACTCAGAAATTGTTTGCTTTTGAGTGGGGGAATCCAAACACTGGGTGGAAGGTTCAGCTAACACATTGTTCTAAAAAAAAAAAAATTAAAAAAAAATTGGAAAGTATTCTGCCAGCAATCAAGACTGCAAGTGCCTTGATACTACTGTAAGTCTGTTAAATTTCTTGGGACAATCTGTATACAGAGTGTCAAAGAAAATGGCACAAATAGGCAAAGAAGCAGTAATATATTTTAATTTTGAGATCTTGCAGGAAAAAGAAACTTGGGAAGCAGCTGAAAAGAAGCTGTTTGCCAGACTCCAGAGCCAAGGACTACAAGCCTTCTTAGGTATGACCACATGGTGTCAGTTATGGATTGCCAACTCTGGGGTACTGGCAAAACCCTTCTATGGTCCTCCACCGAAAATACTTGGTATGGACTCCTGAGAGTCAGAGGGCCTGAGAAGCCCTGAAATAACCTTAATGAAAACCCCTACATTGGGAGTCCCACACTTAAACCAAATCATTTGAGTTATTTGTGCATGAAAGGGTGCTCCTGGCACTAGGGGTACTGCACAGCATTTGGGGTCATGGAAGCAGCCTGTCCAAACAATTGGACAATGCAAGTAAAGGATGACTGGGATACCTGAGAGCAGTGGTACCTGCAGAGAAGCACAAAAGCTGATATATACCCCACATGGTAATAGCTGGTTTGGAACAAAAAGAAGGACATTGGATATCACCAGCAAGATGCTGAAATACCAAGTTGCCATACTGGAGCCAGACAATGTTGAGCTTAAGATAACAACTACTTTAAACCCAGCCATGTTTCTCCAGGCTTCAGAAGAAGCCCAGAGACCTTTGTATCATGACTGCCTGATAACCATTGAACAAGTGTGTTCTGGCAGACTGGATCTCAAGAGCAATCCCATCTAGGACCTGGAACTGGACCTGTACACCGGTGGGAACAGCATGGTACAAAATGGAAAATGGGCAGCTGGGTATGCAGTGAGAACCTCGATCCAGGTAATAGAAGCCCAGGCTTTACTTTTTAACACATCATCACAAAAAGCAGAATTAATGACCTTACCTAGAAATCACTGAAGGACTGATTTCAAATATGTTTTTTGGGGATAATACATGCCCATGGAGCCACATGAAAGAAAAGGCGCTTGCTATTGGCACAGAGGTCTCCTTTTAAGTTCAAAGAAGAAATTAGTAAACTACTACAGGGTGTGCAGAAGCCAAAAGAAGTGGCCCTGATGCACCTGTAAAGTCCAGTTTGGAGACTCCCCAGTTAATACAGCGAATTGATTAGCTGACAAAAAAGCTAAAGAGGTTGCTGAAAAAGGTATCTTTGCACTAATACCTAACAAAAAGTTGAATGTCCTGGAACAAAACCCAAATTATAGTAATCAGGACAGGCAGTTAGCTCCATCATTAGAAGCTATGGAAAATGCCAGCAGATGATTGGTAACCTCATGCGGGCAGATAACTGTACCTCCACAATTAATGTATAAGATAACCGAACTAAAACATTAGGAAACACATTAGGAAATAGAGAATATGGTGATTAGTTTACAAAGAAATATAGTGAGCACAAAGATGACAAAAAGTAATAGACCAGTTGTTGAAAAATGTGGTTTGTTTTGCAAAATAATCCCAAGAAAGGAAGAAGGCTGCCTCTAGGGCTAGTAAAACAGGGGAATTCACCAGGTGATTATTGGCAAATTGATTTTGCAGAACTGCCCAGGCAGAATGGGGACTGGTACATTTTAGTATTGGTAGATACTTTTTCTGGATGGTCAGAAGCTTTCCCATATCGCACCAACAAGGCAAGAGAAATCTCAAAAGTTTTGCTTAAATTAATATTTAATAGCACTTAAACGAACTTTTTTAAGTCTTAAAAGGTGCATGATTATCAACAGATCATTTGGGCTAGATTTACATGTACGTATATTCCAACCAGAAGATACGGTGTGAATCAGAACCTGGAATTTTGACCAATCCAGGAGAAGTGGAAGGGACCATATCAAGTCCTCTTGGTAACCTGTACTGCACTCCAGGTGGAAGGAATCGAACCCTGGGTTCATCACATGCAGGTAAAACCAGCAACCACACATTAAACACAGCAGAAACAAGACTGACTAACACCATGGAGTTTGCTTGGGGTTTTTTTTGACATAAATCCTATTTTTTTAGGTATAGAATATGATTTTCTAAAAGGATACTTTTTACTGGATCTAGATGAAAATGATGAATAATTGATAATTGCATATTTATAATAATAATAATAATAATAATAGAAACTAAGTTAACCTCTGGGAAGGGGAATGTGGTCTTAAAGTTGGTGCAATATTTTGGCAGATTACAGAATGTAACCTCTATAACAGCTTGCTTACCAACACTCTGCAGAAAATCCAGCTCCATGGGGAGCTTTAGTCAGCCATTTGAGAAAAATTTGGGAACATGTGGGAAGGAAACAGTACCCATGCCAATTGGACAGGGATGGAAGGACAATATTCCTTATGATGGACACATAAGAACAATACTTTTGAGAATTGTAATACCTCAAAACTGGATCCGGGAATAACCTCAGGTAATATTTAATGGCCAATGAATTGCACTAATATCCCTTGAGGATGTCAAATACGAGAAGTATGGAATAGCCCTCAAACAGGACAGTGGGAATATATCCAGCCAGTTCAGTGGTGTCTAGATGGGGAAGGGAGTCCAGGACTCCCAGAGAACCCCTTACAGGTTGGTATAAAATATCTTGATCAAATAATGCCAAGGCAAAAGGATCCAAGGACAAAGGAAAAGTGGAATTGCGCTTGGATATACACTTGTACTAGTAGGAATCCTGAGGTACAGCGGCTCATGACTGTGGCTCAGGCTTTAAGGTTGGGATGTATTTGTAGAAATTATTCTACCTTTCTTAATGACACCTGGTCTCACCAAACAAACAGCAAGACTTGGAGAGATACAGACTCTGTCAGCAGGACACGGTAAAATCATTAGGACCCACAGTATGGGTAGGAAGTAATGGAATTTGGACCACACATTTGCCCTTGGGAGAATCAAGAGTACAATAGACGCTGGGAGTATTAACATTATATCCCTTGTGGAAGGAGTCACCATTGGGAACCTGACTATGGGGGAAAGTTAAACGTGATGAAACTTGGAAACACCCCAGTACGGGAACTATAGTGGGATGGATTGTAGAATCCATCTTTACTCCACAAATATCTGCCTTCAGGAATAGACTAGCCATAAACAATTAGACTCTGCAAATGGAAACTTTAGCAAATGCAACTCAATTGGGGTTTACTGAAATAAAGGAAAAATTACAAGCCATGACTAAAATGACCTTACAAAACAGATTGGCTTTAGGCCTATTGCTGTTATATGAACATGGAGTTACTTGAATTTAAACAACACTATTTGTTGTGTCCACATTCCAAATGTGACTGCTGAATTGGATGATCAGATAGAGAGGATAACATCAATTGCTGCACCTAGCAGAGAATTAAGGGCAGGATTAGAAAGTAACTGGTAAATAAAATATATAAAGGATTTGGATTTTCTCTGACTGGTTGATTGACTTTACTCTTGCAAAGTATAATTGTGATCATAGTAATAATTGTGATTATGATACTTGCTTTAAGCTTCATAAAAACCATGATTGCTAATGCAACACGAAGAACTTATGTTAGTAAAAAAGCAAAGTGAGGCTTATGAAGGCTTGAAGAGAAGAGAAGCTTCACAAGCCTCAGAGGGAGGGAATGTTGCCAGATGAAAAATCTACACCTGGTGGGCTAATACAATGCTTATTCTTCAAAAACCACCGGCCCATGGAATTGCACAATGCCCATTGTGTAAGAAGGAGAAATGGAAAGCAACCGGGCCCAGTTGTGGCAACTTTTACCAGTACACCAGGTGGTCAGGAATGACTTTGGGGTTGCCAACCAATAGGGACTACCAATAAGGCTCCCAGGACAGAAGAATGCATGCATAAAGGGAAGGGAAAATACGTTAATGATTTTGGGAAAATGATTATCATATGTATGTTTATTCTGAGAAAATCAATGAATATGTATGTAAACTACAGTATACAAAAAGGAACTTTCCTGTATTCAGCATGGTATTTCAGAGGAGAGATGCCCTCATGCATCCAGCTGAAAAAAGAATGCCTGCTTCTTAATACTACACTGGTGTTAAGGAGTTTTTCATTTTTACCACTTTTTGGTAACACAGCCAGACCAGTCTGTGCTGGCAGCTTTCGTCTGAAAGCGATCCTTGGATGTACTGAATTTTGGAGGTGCAATCCAAATTTTGGCCATGGGCTCTTGGATGAGAATGACAGTTCTTTTCCATAGGAAGGAAAGCATGTAGCCACAGTGTTTCAGGTGCAGATGAGAGGCGGTCCAGGGGAGATTAATGCCGGCCAGGCCAGTCTGTCCTAGAAGCTTTTGTCTGGGAGCAATCCTTGGATGTACCTCTCACTTGCCTTGCCTTGTAAACCAAACAATTTACTTGCCTTGCCCTGTTAACCCTCCCTTTCCTTGCATTCCCTTGCATGCCCATCCCACCCTTGACCTGCCTACTCCTTTCTTCCATGGCCTTGCATTGACAGACTGTATTGGGTCTGACCGAGATAGAGTTCATTTTTCCTTAGGAGCCCTTCCAGTGCTGTGCTTTGCATTGGTAGCTGGAAGGGTGTTGATAACACACCAGTGTTTTGGCTACTGTTGAGCAGAGCTGTCCCTCTAATGTTTCCCCTGCCATCAAGTGGCTGGGAGTGGGCATGATCCTGGGAAGGGACCCAACCAGGCCAGCTGACACAAATTAACCAAAGGGATATTCCATACCATATGACATCAGCTCAGATATAAAAGCTAAGGGAGGGAGGAGGAAGGGGGGGGCATTTGGTATTCTACAGAGTTTGCCATCTGGAGCAGCCACTATGCATGTTGAAGCCCTACTTCCCGGGAAGTGTCTGAATATTGCTCACTGATGGGAAGTAGAGATTAACTTTTCCCCTTTGCTTATGTGCATGCAAACTTTTGCTTGTCTTTTTTTGCTTTAGTAAACTGCCTTATCTCAACCCACTAGTTGTTTTCCATCTTATTTTTCCTCCCCTTTCCCTCTGGGAAGGGGAGTGATAGAGCGGCTTGGTGGGCACCAGGTGCCCAGCCAAGGTCAAACCACTACAGTCATTTTTTGGCTCCCAAAGGTGGGGCGATATAAAGGCAGTTTATATATAAATATATATATATAAAACAAGCTACAGTAAATAGTAAATAGTAGTTATAGAGTAGCAAGCTCCTGTGCAGCACACGGAGTTTGTCAGCGGCACTGCTTTTTATTTTCCTGCTTTTGGGAACATCTTAACACAAGCAATGGCTCTGTGCTTTGCCCTTACACTGACAGCCTCGTTATGCTGGGGGAGCTGTCTTCTGTGGACGATGAGGGAATACACCTCCTTCTCCCTGCCTGAGATTCCTGTGAATGCTTTTATAATGCAGTCTCACCACAGTCTTTGCTCATCCTTATGTAAGCTTGTCCTGGTTTGAAGGACAGGTGTCTGTCAAGGAAGGTGGAAAACCTTCCTTGAATAGAGGATGACCCCCCTCCCTCCTCCGAATTACTATACCTTTGAAATTAAGGGGCTCTCAGGCAAAGATGTGGTAAAAAGAATAACAGTTCTTTACTAGGATTATATATCTATCTATATATATAACAAGGCAGTTAAACGGCAACAATAAGAGAACAGACAAACCCCATAACAGTCCCTTGTCTGTTGTTGGGTGATTCTCCGTTGGAGCAGAGGCTGTGGTGACTCCCCCGTGGCTGCAGGGGGCGCTGTGGCATGAGCGCGACGACCCCTCACGTGGCAATGGCGGCTCGGGCCAGCAGGAGGGAGAGGGGTGATCGCTTCCGGTGCGAACCCACGGGGCAGCAGTCTGGCTCAGCACCAACCTCGGCAGCAGGCAGCAAGCAGTGCAGGCAGGCAGGGTTGACTGGGGAGTGATGGACCTCGGTATCACCCACCAACAGACCAGCAGAAGGCAGGAACAGCAGAGACGAGCAGACCCTGGGGCCAACCCACGAGGAGCAGAAACCCAGGCTGGTGGCAGTGATGCCTTATTGGGACTACCTAAAAGAGAGAGACTTGACAAAGATTAAAAGGTTAAAAAGTGGTGGTGTTTATTTGAAGGCCTTCAGGTACATCCAGGGCAGTCAAAGCTCTCTTGGGGGGGCTTACACCCCAGGCGGACCCCCTGAGATCCATTCCCCAAGATAGACTACCCAAGATGGACGACTGGTCACGAGTTCTCCATACTTTTATGTTTGGTCTATTAGCATACCGGGGCTAGCTCTTCCAATTACAGCCCCAGGTAATGAAGTAATTCACCCCAAGTTTGCCCCCCTTCATCAACGGCTGTTTACAGATCTTGGGCCTGAAGCAGTAAGGTGTCCTTGAAGTTCAGGCCTGAAGATGGATTGTTTTGTCTAAAGGCAGTAGCTAACACTTTTATATGGGCTTTAGAGTTACTCACAAAGAACTGCAGGATTACAAGTATATGAGAAATATAAAAACCAGAATTCTAAGGCATCATTCCCCCCCTTTGAGAGATCAGACAAGGTCTCTACCTTGTCAAGTCTCTATTCTAAATATCTACTAATATTACATATATCTAACAGCAAAACATATATATATATATATTATATCTGACAGTAAATATCTAACTACAGTAACATTTTACAGAGTCAGGTATCATGCAAACAAATTATGATTACAGCTACTATGAATAGTTCTTTAATCCAAGGCCAGTTTGGTAACCATGAATTGAGGGTGTGGAATATATAATCAGAATTCAAGGTGTTATTTCTGAGACCTACTTCATGTGAAATTTGAGTTTGCTTCCAAGTTCCAGCCAAATCCTTGCTAACCCTCCCACTCTGGTCCACCTAAGCCCATCGGTGGCCAGTTACTATTCCCATCTAAAGGTCAGTGGTTTTATTAAGAACTTTGGATACATTTTGGACTAAAACCCATGTAAATTGTGGGGCCAACCCTGGGTCATGGTTACCAACTGTGTAGATAACATGCAGGAAAAGAACAATTTAAACTACATCATTCTCATTTGTGTCAGTCTCTGCTTACTTGGTGGTTTCAGGAGCAGAAGCCTTCTTAACTCTGGAGTAGTGAATCCAGGGTCCTTTGCCAGCGACTTTGACTGCAGTGAGGGTAGTCAGCAGGACTTGGAATGGCCCTTTCCACTTGGCCTCTAAAGGATCACTGTCCCACCATCTGACATAGACCCAGTCTCCAGGTTGGAAGGGATGTGCAGGTGTGTCCAGTCCTATGGGTCTGGATAACACGATGTAATTCTGGAGCTTCTGGAAGATGGAACTTAAAGCCATTAGATATCTCTGTAAATCACGTTTCCCCCTCATATGGATTTCTCCCAGAATGTGTGGAATTTGATAAGGTCTGCCATACAGTATTTCATAGGGACTGATGTTATCCCTCCACCTCGGTTGTATGTGGATTCTCAGTAAAGCTATAGGCAAGGCCTGAACCCACGTCATGAATGTCTCTTGGCAAATTTTGCTAATCTGTGTTTTAAGGGTTCCATTCATATGTTCAACTTTACCACTTGCTTGGGGCCTGTAAGGGGTATGCAGATCCCAAGCAATTCCCAAAATCCCACTAACTTTTTTAACCACTGTTGCAACGAAATGTTGTCCCCTATTCGATGACATTCCCAAAGGAACCCCGAACCTTGGAATTATATGATTGAGAAAAGCTTTCACCACCTCCTTGGCTGTGTTAGTGCAACAGGGGTAAGCTTCAGGCCAGCCACTAAATGTGTCCACTAATATCAGTATGTACCTGTATCCCTCTTTGCGTGGTAACTCAGCAAAATCTATTTGCCAGTAGTCTCCAGGAAGATCCCTGTGGGACCACGGGCCCCTAAAAGATGACCATATAAGGTCTGAAGATTTGTGATTGGGTGAGTGACTAAAAGATTACCATATAAGGTCTTAAGATCTGTGATTGGTTGGGCGACCAAAAGAATACCATATAAGGAATGAGACTGATCTATAAGCCATATAACGACTGAAGGTGTGTGATTGGCTGACGGACCCAAAGATTACCGTATAATGAATGAAACGGGTGGTTGAAGGAAGGTTATATAAACTGCATGTTCTCTCAGTAAAGTTGATTTTGTTCTTGCACAACGTTGTCCGTGTATGGATTTACTTGAGCCAGGCAGGGTCCATGTTAGGAATCGGCGACAGATTCCCTGCTTTTGTTACTCCTAACACAACTCTTTTCCTAGTATCAGGATTGTTTTTACAGCAGATTTCACATTTGCTAACTACTGATTGTACAGTATCTGCCATTCCCTTTCCTATTACTACCTTCTTTATATGTTTCAAAAAGTTTTCTGTTCCCCAATGGGTGCCCTCATGTTCTAGCTGAGCTATTTCCTGAAGGATCAGGGGCGGAACCACAATCTGTCCCATTGGTGTAATAGCCCACTCGCTCTCTTTGATTTCAGCTTTAAGGAACTTTATTAATTTGTCATCTGCCTGATCATACTTTGGAGTGAACCCTGACAGGYCAATCTCTTTTTGTGGTATTACTGYRAGAATGCCYTTTTCTGCAATYCCTYTTGCTGCTTTATCAGCAAAGYGATTTCCCAATTCTGGAGTGGTTTTCCCTTTTTGGTGACCCCTACAATGCATGATAGCTACTTCTGTAGGTTTTCTGATGCTTTCCAAGAGGGCAAGGATCTGTTCAGCATGTTTGATTTCATTTCCCTGAGCATTCAACAATCCTCTCTCCTTCCAGATGGCTCCATGGGTGTGGACAACACTAAAAACATATTTGGAGTCGGTCCATATATTTACTCTTTTTCCCTCGCTCAGGTCTAGGGCCCTCGTCAGTGCAATCAATTCAGCTTTCTGCAATGATACGTCAGCTGGCAGGGCCTTTGCCTCGATCACCTTGTCCTGGGTTGTTACTGCATAACCTGTCATTCTCTTACCATTTCTCATGAAGCTGCTCCCGTCTGTAAATAGCTCCCAGTCTGGATTTTCTAGGGGACATCCTTTAGGTCTCGTCTGCTGGAATAGACTTCTTTGATCATTTGTAAACAATCATGCTCAGGCACGTCGTCCATTAAGGTGGAGGACATTAACATGGCAGGGTTAACAACAGAAGTTGTTTTTAGGGTAACATCATCCTGTTCCAACAACAGAGCCCGGTATTTCAGCATCCTGCAGGGAGACAACCAATGGCTCCCCTTTTGTTGCAGAACAGCTGCTACAGCATGGGGTACATACACTACAATGTGCTGCCCCAGGGTGAATTTCCGGGCCTCTTGGATTAGGATAACAGTAGCTGCTACAGCTTTCAAGCACCCGGGCCACCCTTGGCTGACACTGTCTAGCTGTTTCGAGAAGTTCCTTTGCTAGCTGGTTTCCAAATATTGTTGGGCTATTCTTAAACCCTTGGGGTAGGACTGTCCAAGTAAGCTGGGTTTTCCTCCCTGTCTCAGGGTTTTCCCACTCAAAAGCAAAAATTTCTTGGCTGGTCTTATCTATAGGAATGCAGAAGAAGGCATCCTTCAGGTCTAAGATCTTGAACCACCCTAGCATCTCTGTCAGTGTGGTTAGGACTGTGTAGGGATTTGCTACAACTTGGTGTATGTCCTCTGTTATTTTGTTAATTGCTCTCAAATCTTGCACTAATCGATAACTCTTACCATCAGCTTTTTTCACTGGAAGGATGGGTGTATTGTATTTAGATTCACATTCTACTAATAACCTGTGTTGGAGGAATTTTTCAATTATAGGTGCCAATCCCCTACGACTTTCTAATTTCAGAGGGTATTGTTTTTGCCTTACCGGTGTGGCTCCTGGTTTGAGTACAATTTTCACTGGTTCTGCTCACTTGGATCTTCCTGGAACACCACTAGCCCACACCACTGGCTTGACAGCATTTTCAATTTCAATAGGTATTTCTCCAGATCTCTCCTGTATGAAAAGTTCAGCAACTTTGACAAATTTAGACTCAGGAATTATAACTTGTACACCCTTTCCCTTTTTAAATTTAATTTCTGCTTCCAATTTGTCCAGTAAATCCCTCCCCAACAATGGCATTGGTGAATTTGGCATATAGAGGAACTGATGAGTCACCCAGTGCTTCCCTAGTTTGAATTTTAAAGGTTTGAAGAATGGCCGTATTTCACTTACCCCCATAGCCCCAACGACATTTACAGTATCCTGACTCAGTTTCCCTTCTAAAGTATTTAACACAGAATACGCTGCTCCGGTATCTACCACGAATTCAATTTCTTCCTTCCCCAGCTTAGCTACAACCAAAGGCTCTGCTGGGGGAGAGGCCTTTGGTCCCCGTCAGTCTGACTCCTGTTCCACGGTCAGTTGGGGAACTGAGGATTTCTTCTTCAGCATCAGACAGTCATTTTTCCAGTGTCCCTTTTTCTTGCAAAAGGCACACTGATCTTTGTCCAGAGGGGAAGAAGCTCTCTTGGGTGACTTCTCTTGAATGGCATTCTTACTAGGGCGGTGTCTAACTTTGTCACTTGAGTCTCTGTCCCGATACACCCTCCAGGCTACCTCTAACAATTTACTCATGTCCTGCAACCCGTCTGACTTTTGCAGCTTTCTTCTTCTATCATTTGTAGCTTGACCTATAAATAGGAGAGTTAGATGTGATTTCCCTTCAGTTGAATCAGGATCTGTTTGTATATTTGATTGCAGCTTCTCTCAGCCTATTTAAAAAATCATTGGGAGATTCATCTTGATTTTGCTTTATTTCGTAAAGCTTTGACCAATTTAGAGCCTTAGGGACACCATGTTTTAATCCATACACTATGAGATTTTGGTATTGTTTTAGCCTTGCCATTTGTTCTGGCACATTTGGGTCGCACCCTGGATTAGTCAGTGGAAAAACCTTGTAGCAATAAAGGATTCAAAGAGACGTGGAGACCTCAGGCAGGTGCAAAATGAGGGATGTTTATTGCAAAAATCCGGCTTTTTTTAAGCCATTAGTCTGTTATTAGTTTACATACTTTTAAGGCACAACAAAGTAAGTTTAACCAACCACCATACACCATGATGTGAACATGCGATGGTTATATAACTTGTTTTCTTGGCTCTAATTCAGCCGAGTCTCTTTCCCACAGTCCTTTTTCTACTTAGGCTAAGTAATAGGCCTGTCATGATGTTACAAGGCCTTCTGAAGGAAACGGAGAAGTAAAAGCTGACAGTGCCTTTGATTTACAACCTTGGAAGCAGCTTGGGTTAGCTTAATTAACAGTGATTTATGGCTTTAAGCAGGGGGTTGCAATTCTGTGTTTTTGTAGTGATAAGCAAGAAACATGCATTGGGTGTTTATGGTGAAGAATTCTAAGTATAATGTAACTTTATAGTTTAAGTTAAGTTGAGATAAGTTAAGCTATTTAGATGTTACAATAGATGTGTTCATGAGTACGTGACATGATGGGTAATTGGTCAAAAAACAGCCGCATTGCAGAGGTCAGGTTTTTACAAGGATAGGTTAACAAATCAAAACAATAGTCGTTTTAGTAGCTTATTGGTCTAAAAAGCTATAAATTGTCATGTAATGCTATTTCTCGTTACATTCGCCATTTTACAATGTGTTGTTAAAATCTCACGCCGGACTGAGACTGAAGTCTGTTTGTTATTTTGGCAATAAATTGTTAAAGTTGCTTCTGTCCCGCTTCTGTGATTGCGAAAGTCCGACGCGACGCCAGGGGTGCCGGACAGACACCCCTGAAGCAAGATTTAAGAGGACTGTAAAACCTACAGCCTTCCTTTACAAAGCTTTACTTATAGGTGACATTTCCCCCTTCTTTGTTTATGTGTTGCACAGCTAAAACTGTCTGCGCCAGTAAGGTCATTATCTTATTAAGGCTACTATTGATCATTTGTTGCACACAAGATAAAACACAGGGGATACATATCATAATCATTAAGAACATACCAAGGATACCTATGCCATACATTGCTAAAAGTTTAAACTATGCCTCGAAGCTGAGATTGTCGAACCATAAAGACACCCTCCACCAATCACCCTCATCATGTTGCTGTAACTGCATAATGGGTTGCTTAAGATCACTAATACACTTGTGAATAGACTCTGAATGATCACTTTAAGTTCATGCAATGCATTCCGTCAAAATCTTCCCATCCATGGCCTTGAGCCAGCAGCAAGAAAACAATGGATCCCTATTTGTGCCATCCAGCGTAGGGGATACGATACTCGCAGTACCTTCACCAATCAGGATGATGCAACAAATGGTCGCACACACCGCAAAGGAACCCATTTCACGTGATGACCTGTGGAAACACAAGCATAACCTCTTCCCCACTTTAACAAGTCTGAAGGTCCTGCCCACTGCCCTGTTACTGGGTCTTTTACCATCACCRGAGGCCTGGGACGAGCCTTTGTATCAAAAGAATATTGCCTTTCWCATGMTGTTTGGCCAGCTTYGTCCCRATTCAGGAAATTGAGAACATACAGGGCTTTTGCTAACCTATCATGTGGGCACTCCAACTCCCCCTTCTTTTGTTTTTGAAGCATAGCTTTCAATGTTCTGTGGGCACGTTCAACAATTGCCTGACCAGTGGGAGAGTGAGGAATGCCCGTGTTGTGGGAGATACCCCACTGCTGTAAGAACTGGCGAGTCCACTCAGAAGCATAAGCAGGGCCATTATCTGTCTTTATAGTGTCTGGGAGGCCCAAAGTAGCAAAGCATGTAAGCCAGTGTCGTGTAGCATCACGAGCTTTCTCACATGTGTGGGCAGTTGCCATCAAAAAACGTGAGAAAGTGTCAACAGTTACATGAACATACTTTAAGGGACCAAATTCTGGGACATGGGTAACATCAGTTTGCCAAACAGAATTAGCAGTCAGACCTCGAGGATTGGCACCTTCCGCTAAAGGAGCAGGAGCAATTCCACGGCAAGAGGGGCAGGAAAGCAGAATGTCGCGAGCCTGCGAGGAAGTCAGTTGGAATTGCTTTCGTAAAGAGTGTGCATTCTGATGAAAGAAGTCATGAGACAGCTTAGCCTGAGTGAACTTATTAGGCACAACATTTGGCATGACAGTGAGATCAGCACAAGTATTACCTTTCATGACAGGTCCAGGTAAACCTGTATGAGAACGAACATGAAGCACATAAAAGTCGTTCTGCCGGTTGTTAATCAGAAGCCACAGGGTATGTAGCTCTGTAAATAAAGGTGGGTTATCAACATATCTCAAATATGAGGATTCCAAACGAACAATCACATTGGCAGCATATGCGGAATCAGTTACAATGTTGAGTGTCGCGGCGTGGCCTCGTCCAGCTAGATGGTCAGTGGCCACAACCTTCCTAGAAGCCTCACGCTCGTCCGGCGGTACCTCGGTGCAGTGCGCGACAGATGGTGGGAAAGGCACAGTGCCGTGTCTTCCACCCGCTAATTCCACCAGTGCAGGTGGTTAAGCAGGCAGTCACACAGTCGACACCTTAAGACGGGAATAAAGAGTCAGAGGTGGACTCTCCTTATGATGTTYCACAGAAGGTGTTTATTCTTGAAGGGTCAGGGAAGGAGAGCMMTAACTACAGGGTGACACAGGATTATATACCAAACCGAATAGGGGTGGAGAGAACATTGAGGGCCAATCACATTAGGGTTAGGGGGAGGAGAAAAGGTGGGGTAGCAGTACACAAACCAATAAGGGTAGGCGAGGGGAGGAGCAGGGGAACAAAGCCAATGGGGCATCAAGTGAGGGAGAACATTCTGGAACATAACCATATACAGAACATAGATTGACAAGGATAAACTAATTGAATGGGGGAGCATACCACTCCAAGGCCTGGGTGGGAGAGACTTTCTTCCTTACCACAATCTAAGGGGAGATCTTGGACCTCGGAGCCTTTACTTAATACAACACCTGGGCTCCCTGGCCCCACTGGCTCCTCGGTTACTTGTGTGGCTGGCTTATCCTCCGCAACATTCCCAGCTGCAGGCCAAGCCACCACCATAGTTGAGTGGTTCCTGTGAAAACAAGTGAAAAACATAGCAGATAGCAGCTAGCTCCAGGATTTGTACTGAAGCATTTTGCACTGTCAGAACCCTTTTACGCCATTGGGCAGTCACCCTTATGCCATACCACTGCAGCTTTGCTGGTTCTGCTGGATGCATCTGTGAAAACAGTCAGTCCGTCAACGGGGGTCATACTGCAGCGGCGTTTTGCACACAAAGGGAGGCTACCCACTTCCGTCCACAGGCGATGGGAAGGGTAGTGGATAGACAATTGTCCTGAAAAGTCTGCAAGTGCAATCTGAAAGTTAGCATCTTCTGACAACAACCATGAAAAGTTCTCTTTGATCGCAGGCACATAGATTACATGCGGGTCTTGGCCATTGAGCGTCTACAGCCACTCGCGGCCTTTCATGATCAGCTGCGCAAACATGTCATGGACAGTCCATACAGTCTTTGTTGCCATATGAGGTAAAAACAGCCATTCCAGTACATGCAAGGGATCACCGTCCTTAGGAAACCACTGAAACAAGACAGCAAAGGGTTGAAATTTGCTAGCCACTATGGCAAGAGAAACTGGTTCATCAGGGTCCCATCTCCAGCCCTGATGACTTTCCAGTGCCTGAGCACAGCGATCTAGAGCCTTCTTAGCCTCAGGAGTCAGTTGTTGGGGAGAATTGAGATCAGGATCACCCCAGAGTAAAGCAAACAGGGGGTGCAAAAGCTCTGTGGACAAACCCAGTATGGGACATAACCAGTTCAAGGAGCCTAACAATTTCTGCAAATCATTTAAGGTCAGATTCTCCTTAACAGAAAGCTTTACAGGCTGAGAGCAGATAGTCTGCTGAGTAATTTTCCACCCTAGGTAATGCCACAGGGCCTGCTGCTGCACTTTCTCAGGTGCAACGACCAAGCCAGCTGCTCGAACTGCCTGAATGACAGCCACCTGTATGGAACACAAAACAGAATGATCTTTAGCTGCAAGTAAAATATCGTCCATGTAATGAAACACGGTTGCCTCAGGAAAGTGGCGGCGGACCGGTTGCAGAGTGAGGTCCACCACCCTCTGACATATAGTTTGGCTGTTGCACATGCCTTGTGGCAAAACTGTCCAGTGATACCTTTTCATTTGCTCTGCATGGTTCAGGGTGGGCACAGAAAAAACAAAACGAGGTGCATTGTCAGGGTGCAAGGGAATAGTAAAAAAGCAGTCTTTCAAGTCTATGACAACGAGGGGCCAATCGAGAGGTATCATCGCAGGAGAGGGGAGACCAGGTTGCAAGGCACCCATGGGTTCAATGACCGCATTTACTGCTCGCAAATCATGCAACAGTCACCATTTACCACTTTTCTTGGGAATGCAGAATACAGGAGTGTTCCAAGGGCTAGAGGATGGCTGTGGCCAAGAGACAGCTGTTCATCCACAAGCTGCTGTAAATTTTGTAGCCGTTCCTGACATAGGGGCCATTGAGAGATCCAAATAGGGTTATCAGTCCTCTATGTGAGCTTACATATATTCAATATCTGCATTCGGAACGGCTGTTCAATGGCCGCTATGAAAAAGGGGTTGACAGGAGTCAGCATTTATGGTCACAGTGGTTCCAAACTGTCCCAGGACATCACGTCCCCATAATGTACACGGCACCGGAGCAATGAATGGTGCAATGCGGGCAGTCTGCCTGTCAGGGCCAAGAAAAAGGCGAAGATGAGCACTTTGTCAAGGGCGTTGAAGCCCTCCTACCCCAACCAGAGTCGAGGCAGGGTCAACCGTGGGCCAATCACTAGGCCAGTCCCCAGCTCGGATAATAGAAATATCAGCCCCGGTATCAACAAGTCCTTTGAATGCCTTACCATCAATGGTACAGACCATGGTCGGCTGAGCTGCTGTGATAGCACTTGTCCAAAAAATTTGAGGCTGGCCAGTGCTTCTGAAGCCAGCAGTGCCGCGCTTACCTTTTCCACCCGGAGTTGTACTGCAAAATGGAACCAGCTGCGCGAGTCTCTGGCCCGCGGGTATATAGCAAGGTGGCATAGGTGTCCAGAGCATGATCTGTATTTCACCTTCAAAGTCGGAGTCGATGAGACCAGGCAAAACAAAGAGTCCTAGCTTAGTGGTGGAAGAATGTCTGATTAGTAAAGCATGCATATTATTGCTGATAGGTCCCCATACCCCTGTGGGGACTAAATGAACCAAGGTGGTCTGCAGAGTCACTGGTTGGCTGGCGGCCAAGTCCAGGCCGGCACTTCCTGAGGTTGCTAGGACGAGTTGGCTTGCCAAACGCCGTGCTTTGCATTTGTTTGATTCTGCAGGGCGCGCAAGCTCACCCCCCGTGGGTGGTTTCCAGAGACCGCAGATCCGCGGTCCACAGCAGGGCGAGAGTGGCAATCTCTAGCCCAATGAAAGCCCTTCTTACACAAGGGACACTTACTAGGAGGAGAGTTAGTGGAAGGTGACTGGGTTTTTGGCCGCGGTAGAGGGCAAGTTTTTCTCATGTGCCCAGAGGACCCACAGCGATGACAACGATTGCCAGATGCTTTCTGCAACCGAGCTGCATAAGCCGCAGTGGGGGAGTTAGTGCTGTGGGACTGGATGGTTACATTCTCGCAAACCTTAACCATCTCCGCTATTTCACAAGGACGGCGATTACGAATAGATAAGAGGGCCTTTTTGCAGTCAGGATTCGCATTCTCAAACTTGAGATGCCGTAACAGATTTTGTCATGTGGCCTCATCCTCCACCTGTCAGGATAGTGCCGCCTGGAGTCTGTCCATGAAAACCATGTAAGGTTCACTTGGACCCTGCTCAATTTTAGCATAAGAAATGTTAACAGTTTTATGTACAACTGGAATGTGGCGCAGGGCTGCAATAGAAAGATGAGCAATGAGATTATAAATATCATCTGGATAGTTTGTCTAGGTTCTGGCATTTTCATACACACCTTCACCAGTTAACTGAACCACAAGGATAGGGGGATCCCTGTGCTGCAAACATCCTGCTTGGGAGAGGCAAAATGCATGATAGTCTGAAAACCATACTAAATACTGAGTTGCTGTCAGGATCATCTTCATTATGTTTTTCCAGTCAGCAGGTGTAAGAGACGGTTCGAGAATCTCTCATCTGCCTCACGATCATCGACAAGGACAGAGACTGAAAACCCTAAAACACCCCAGAAGCAAAAGAGGACTTTTGCTCAGGAGTCCTGGCCTGGCCGAGGTGAGATGTTTGCCAAGTATTGCCTGTAGGTGCACCCATGGAGAAATACAATGC